>PITA01015755.1:0-48920 GCA_004023965.1 Spilogale gracilis | reverse complement strand
GCCGCTCCTTGCCCCCCCCCCTCTGGTGCACCGCAGCCCCGCTCCCCCAGCCCCGTGCCCCCTCCGCCTTCTCCCCACAGCCCCTCGGAGGGTTCATGCTCTGCGGCTGTTCTGTGGAGGGCCTTGTTTGATTTATTTAAACCAGGATCTTTCTTAGGCCACATCAGGGTGGGTGTCCTAGGGCTGGGAGGGCAGGCGCACTCACACCTGTCGCTCCTGTTAGAACCACGGCGGGCCTCACAGGTGCCGTTGCCCCTTGGCACGGTATGGTGGCCGCCGCAGTCTGGGCGCCCTCACAGGCCACGGGTGCCAGTGTCCGCCCTCTGCAGTGGGGGGCTGAGTGCTGTGCGGAGGGGCGCACGTCTGCCGCATCTGGAGCGTCGATTCCTCCCAGCTGACGCTCGGGAGCCAGGACTGCTCAGAGTAGGGCCGAGGCTGTGCCCCGGGCTAGAGGCGGGCAGGGGTCCTGGGTTGAGAGGAGGCAGAGCAGGGCTTGCCCACGCCCCCTCGGGCCGCAGCTTCTCAGGGTGGGGAACAAAACCAGAGCGACCCCTCCTCCCTGTGTTTGTTTCTCCAGTGTCCAGCCGGGGTTTGACTCAGTCTTTCCAGAAGGGCCCAGAGCAAAGCCACGGGGAGGGGTGAGGTGGGACACTCATCGGTGGAGCAGCTGGGAGCTCAAGGCCTCCAGCACTGACGAACCTTCCAGAAGGTCTTGGGCTCACAGCAGGGCAGTGGGATTCTAAGCCTTTTCCAATCCTTCTGGGATAACACTGGACAAATCCAGAAGATGTCCTGGGAGGTAGTGAATGAGCCTGTCCCCGATGGAAGCCGTGAGGACTTTCCCTGCTGAGTTAGCATTGTCAGCGAGGTTCCTTTGCCATGAAGGGCCATGCCATGGCCCTGGTGCCTGTTGCCGCTCTCTGTACCGTGGTGTCCATGCCTCCACGAGGATGTCACATCTTGTCCACGTCGTGCCAGGAAGGGGTGTTCTCTGCACTTAAGAGGCGCAGGCACAGAGCCCAGAGGGCTCAGGCACAGCCCTTCCCCTTCTCGAGGGGCTGGTCTGGCTCATCTGGGACAGGAGGCACTGGCCGGTAGGTGAGCCTAAGGGCTCCCCCGGCTGTTTGGGCCACCTCTGTGGGGCAAGTGGCCCCAGGCCTGACTCCATCCTGTCTGCCTGTGGGCCTCTAGTGGCGCACATGTCCCCTCTCCTCTCCGGGAGCCTCGCAGGGTAAGACAAGGCTAGCACTGAGGCGGACCCAAGAATTTTATTATAAAGAAAAACGAGAGTCCCACTTGGTGGCTGCAGCCCCTGCCTCAGTGGCCATGAGCACCTGTCAGATGAATGTGGGTCTGGGGCCCAAAACCAGGAAAGGGCCCCCTGTCCTGCCAAGTACAGAGGGGGCCTGAGGTACCAAGGGTAGAATCAGGAGGGACTCCCAGGCAGCGCCGACCCAGCAGGCCCAGCAGCTGCCCGCCCCAGGCCCTCTGTCCCTTCCCCAGCCCGCCCCGGGCCGACTCCCTTCCCATCACACCACGCTCTCCTCCAGCTGCTCCGTGCTGCCCCCTGCCCCCCGGCACCCTGCCCCGAGCAGCCCCCCATGCACAGAGTGGCTCCTCCGGGCCCAGGCCCCTCCAAGGCGCCTGGCATAGCCATAGCACCCGCCGGCGTCTCCCAGGTCCAGGGAGCAGCTGCGTTGTGGCCGAGGTGGTGGGCTCCGCGGCGGGTGGGCCTTGGGCGTGGGGCTGGGGCCTCCGTTGGTCTGGGATTGGACGTGGCTGAGCTTGAGGGGGAGGCGGCCATTCCCGGCCCCCCGGCCCCGAACCAGCAAGGCCACAGTGAAGACCAGTAAGGCAGCCACCAGCACACCCCCCACGGCCACGGTCAGGGTCCCACCCAG
Source organism: Spilogale gracilis (assembly GCA_004023965.1). Lineage (NCBI taxonomy): Eukaryota > Metazoa > Chordata > Mammalia > Carnivora > Mephitidae > Spilogale > Spilogale gracilis. The sequence continues at coordinate 47,019 of PITA01015755.1, read as the reverse complement.
CACGTGGGCCTGCAGGGCGTGGCACAAGGGTGCAGCCGGTAGCGTGGAGAAGTGGGCACAGCCCAGCAGCCTGGTGGCTGTGAGGTCGGAAGGCCCAGCGGCAGGTGACAGGGCCAGCAGGCAGAGGTCATAGTCGGCACCAGGGACAAGGTGCTTCAGCAGGAAGTGGTGGCTAGAGGCTGGGACAATCCTGTGGGCAGGGGTGGGTGGTCAGAGCCTAGGTCCAGGCCCTGACCCAGCCCCCACCCCTTCAGCACCCACCCCCCACCTTCGCTGCGGGCCGCCAGGTCCCAGCTGGAAACACTCCCCTCCCCTAGGAGCACCTGGGACTCATTGGTTTTAGTCAAGGCCGAGAAGCCAAGCCAGGCGTGTGTGTGTGTGTGTGTGCATGTGTGTGTGCACGCACGAGCTGGGGACAGAGCATGGGGCCGAACCGGCCTGTGTGTGCACACACGGGCCTAGGGCAAGCCAGGGAGGCGGTGTGGAGGAACGTGGCACGTGGCCAGGGCGCGTGGCCCAGGCTTATGCGCGTTCTCACAGTGGCCAGACGCGGGGAGGCCTGGACTGAAACCCCGTGGGGCACTTCCCACCTCTCCCTGGTCCCTGCCTCTCCCCTTCCCCTGTAGGCCGCTCAGGAGCCCAGGAGGGGTATGTGGAAGTGGCAGAGTCCGGCAGGGATGGAGAGGGGCTTGGAGGGCAGCGGGGAGCCACAGGGGCTGCGGGCTGCTGAGTGTGTCCTCACCGGTAGATGAGGGTCTCGTCCTCGCTGCTGTTGTACTGGATTTGGAACATCCACACGGGGTCTGCAGGCCGCCCCGGCCCCCAGCTCACCAGCCCTGAGGTTGCGGTCACCTCTGTCACCTGCACAGCTGGCTCCGACTCCAGTGTCCCCTCGCCCTCGGCAGCGGTGCGGGCCGAGGCAGCAATGTCCGAGGGCCCTGGGCGGCCTCCCTCCGCGCTGCCGTTCCCACTGTGGGGCAAGGCCAGCACCCGGAGCTCGACCCGGGCTGTGGCCTCGCCGGCAGGGTTGGTGGCAATGCAGGTGTAGCCTCCTGCATCCCCAGAGCCCGTCACCCCAATCTCCAGGGTCCCGTTGGGGAAAGCCCGGGCTCGGGAGGAGTTGCCAACCAGCCGGTCATCAGGGCCGACCCAGTGCATGGTGGGCGCAGGGTCGCCGAGGGCACGGCACCGCAGCGTGGCCCGCTGGCCCTCCAGCACCCAGAGGCGCTGCGTGTGGCGCGCAATGAGCGGGGGCTCACAGGAGAACTCGCCCTCGGGCACGGCCCAGAAGTAGCGGCCGGCCAGGCCCGGAGGCGAGGCGCACGTCTCCAGGTCGTCGGGCCGGGCCAGCCGCCGAAGCCACAGCAGCTCACAGTTGCAGTGCAGGGGGTTCCCGCTGAAGCTCAGCACCAGGGGGGCGGGCGAGGCCTCGGCGTCGCGGCCCCGGGAGAAGAGCGGGTCAGGGGCCAGCGTGGCCAGGCGGTTGGAGGTGAGGTCGAGGCGGGAGAGCTGGCTGAGCTGGGCGAAGGCGCCCGGGGGCAGCGCGTCGATGAGGTTGTGGTCCAGGTTGAGGGTGTGCAGGGCGGGCATGGCGCCGATGCCGGCCCAGGGGACCTGCCGCAGGTTGTTGTAGGACAGGTCTAGGTCCTCCAGGCTGTCGAGGAAGTCATCGAAGGCCCCAGGGGAGATACGGCCCAGCTGGTTGCCGCTGAGGATGAGGTGCTGCAGGTTGACGGGGCCCCGGAGGCTGCCGGAGCCCAGCTCCACCAGCCTGTTGCCGTCCAGGTGCAGGGAGCGCAGGCTCTCCAGGTCCCCAAAAGCACGGGCCCCGATGCGGGTGATGGCGTTCCGAGACAGCGTCAGGTCCACCAGCCCTGTCATGTTTCGGAAGTCCGGCGGCCCCAAGGCCTGGATGAAGTTGTCGGCCAGCCGCAGCTCCACTGTGCGCCGGTCCACGTTGGGCGGCACAAACAGCAGTCCTCGGTGGGCACAGAGGGTGCTGAGCGACTCGGACAGGTTCTGGCAGACACAGGGCAGTGGGCAGGCGGCCGCTCCGCTGGCCAGCAGCAGCAGCAGGAGTGGCGGGGCCATGGTGAGCACCCTGCAGGGAAGGGCCAGGGCCCAGGCACAGGTGGGGCGGGTGCAGGTGTCCACTGCGCCCATGGGCCAGTCCCAAGGGCCAGCTTCCGGAGCCTGGCCTGGTGGGGGTGTCAGGGTCAGAGGCCCCAGGGCCCCCCTCCCTCCAGGGGCTGAAAGAAGGCTGGGGCCTGCAGGGTCAGGCCCCGCAGAGTAAAGGTCACATTTCCCAAGCTGGCAGCAGGGTCCTGGCTCTGGGGACAAGGTGCAGCAGGAGGCAGGAAGCGGAGGTGGGCACTAGAGCAGGGAGGGTCCCGGAACTTCCTTTCTCTGGCATCTCCAGGAGCCGCCAACCCCCTCCCTCCGCACCATCCCTTCCCCCCGGCCAGGGAAGGCGTCCCCCCAGCCCCTCCCGTGGCCCGTCCCCCCTCCCTGGCCAGCCACCGCTGCTGTGCCCCGCGGGCCCCCTCACCTGGTGTCTGTAGCTCAGGGGGCGCGGGCCGGCCTCCCCGTGGGCCTGGCCAGCCCCCGCCGACTCCAGGCGGCTCTCCCGCGGGGGCGAGGCCAGGGGCTGACCGGCCGCCCGCCGCGCGCCCTCCTGCCCATGGCGCTCGGGCCCGCGGCCCCGGCTTACTCGCTTCCCGGCACCTTTTCCCGGCGGCTCCCGGCGGCGGCGGCGGCGGCGGCGGCGGCGACAGGCAGACGGGTGCGCGCCGGCGAGCACGCGCTCCGCGGCCACGCACGTGGAGGGTGGACAGGGAGGGGCGCACGGGGATCCACCCCGGCCGGCTGGCTCCCGAGGTCACGGGGACACGCGGCCACTGCAGCGCCCACGGGTGGCTCCCGGTCACGCCCGAGGCCCGGGCCGGCGCGGGCCCACCGCGCAGTCCCCCGGCGCTGCCGCAGCGCACTCACCCCGGCACAGGCGCGCGCGCCCCCGGCCACCCTGGCGCCCCGGCATCCTGCACCGCACGGGCGCCCGCCGCCGCTGCGCGAACCGTCACTCTGCAGACAGCCAGACAAAGCGCCAGCTCGCGGGCCCCTTCACCATCTCCCAGAGACGGGAGCCTTTGTCACATGTCGCTGGGCACCCTCCCCAACACACCCACACATGCCCACACACCCACACGTCCCCGCACCCACTGGCAGGGCCGGGTGCAAACCCGCACTGTTGTTGGGACCCTCACAGACACGCTGAAGGTCATAACCGTTCTGCATCACCGAGTCACGTGGAGGGTCCCCAACAGACACGGGGCCTGGGGTGGGGGTGAGGGGCTGGGGCGACGCCCCCGGCAGGCCGGCTGCGGGGTGGGGCGGAGAGGGCTCGGCCTCCCGGCTGGCGCCTTGCCCCGCCCCTCCCTCCCCTTCCCGGGCTCCCCGCCCCGCCCGGCACGCTCGGGAGCCAACCGGCCTCCGCCTCCGGCCCGATTGGTCTGCGCCGCGCCGTTTCCCAGCAGGCCGGCGGTGGCACGCTGTTTGAAGCTGTGCGTCAGTGGTCCTCGCCGCCCGGCGGCCCCTCCCTCCTCCTGTCCCGGCGGGGCCAGGATCCCGGGAGAGCCGGGAAAGGGCTCCTGGCGGGGGTGCGCCGGGGGGAGGAGTTCCTGGCTTCCTCCCTCCGAGGGCCGGGACTTGGGTGGGAGCGCTGAGTGCTCAGAGCCAGGTAGCGCGCTCTGGTCCTTCGGGAAAGAAGTCGCCACGTCCTCCAGGTATCTCCTAGTCCTCAGGCTCCCTGGACACCCCTCACTCCTGTCCCTTTGACATGATTCTTAGGGACTGGGTGGGCCAGGACCCCTGGGAAACGGAATTCTCGTTCTGCCTGGTACAGCAGGTAACCTTAGGCAAGTTATTTAACAGCTGAAAACACTTTACCATCTTGACCAGGACGTATTAATTACACGTACCTACGTCCCTCCTGGGGTGGGGCTGAGAGTAGAGATGGAGCCTGTGAGGGGCGCGGCCACCCGGCAGCTGGAAGCCATCCCCTTGCCTCTCCCAGGGTCTCAGCTGCTGCATTTGTAGAACGAAGGCGCTGGATTCTAGCCCAGGTCAGCTCTGATGCGCAGAAGTGTGGGATATCTTTGTTCCTCTCTTCACCTTCAAGAATGTTTTCATTCACTCTAAACCCACAAGTCTACTAGCATGCACCACGGGCTGCTATGTGCTGAGAGTTGGGGTGCATCAGGAACCAGAGAGGCCTGGCTCCTGCCCTCGCTGAACTCCAAGTACATCCGGATGACCGATCCCCCCCCAGAATCACAGAGGGGGAGGTGCCTACAAATGGGGAAATGTAAGGTGTAACAGGAGAGGCGGCAGGACCCCTCTTACTCCTATGTGGGTTAGGCTCTTTAGACGCCTGATTGGTTTTATCTTCTCAGGTGCCCATGCCTTGGTCCAGTTGAAAAGTCTCAATCTCTTTAGGAGGGCCTGGGACTAGTCTCAGGGACAGATAGGCAGATCTGTCACCCCAGGGAGGCATGAGGCAATGTTGGCTGAGTGTCACTCTGCAGTGAATGGCCGGGAGGCACCCTTCCCATCTGACCTCTGGGCGGTAGGAGCCCTAGGGGCAGGTAAAATTTCCCAAAGTAGCAGCAGGGCCCCGCAGCATGAGTCCCTATTGAAGTTGCCAACAGAGGTCATGAGTGGGTGACACGGAGATGTCTTATCTGAAGTGACAGCCCTGTGGTCTCGGGCACATGCATGCTGGAATTTCACCCACGGGGCCCGGCAGCCTGGGGACATCGCTCCACACTGGCCTCCAGGCCCCCTTGTGGCCTCTGGGTTGGACTTGCCTGACTCCAGCTTCATGCTGTCACCTGAGAGTTTAAGGAGCAGAAATGAGGGCCCTTGGGCACAAAGTAGGCAGGCACAGGTACGCCCGACAGCTCCCCTGCCCCAGAACTCTCCACGGCTCCCAGGTATAGGAGGATGCAGACAAGCAAAAGCTGAGGCCTGGGGAGGCACTTCCCAGCTGCTGATCCCACAGAAGCTACTAGAAAGGGGGAGGGGCCAGCTCTCGTGAGAGCAGGAGGTAACCAACAGAGGCCTTCAAGTTCAGAATTCCTGGAAGAGCCTACCAGACAGGTGCAAAGGCGTAGCGTCATGAGAGCTCACAGGGCAACTCTGGTGTGGCTGGAGGGGCCGTGACTTCAAAGCCTGGCGGAAGGCATGCCCTGGTGACAGGGGCTCCTGAAGTCTTGAGGGGACCGTGATAGAAGCATCTGACTGGACCAGTGACACAGGGATGGGTATTGAGGGCAATGGAGCGTAGCTCTGGGTAACCGGGTGGACGATGAGCACCCAGCAGAAGGCAGAGGACTGGGTGAGGGAAGCTGACTTTGGACTTGATGGGCTTGTGTGAGGGCCACACAAGGAGAGGTGCCCAAGAGGCATTTCCACTTTAGGGTCTTGGCTCTGGAGCTGGAAGCCCAGGATGAGGCCACCCAGGGAGAATGTGCTGTGTGAGGAGAAGAGGCCCAGTGACAGCTCTGAGAACTCCATCCTGCAGGGGTGAGAGGAGCCCCCAGTGGGGACTGGGGAGGAGGAGAGCAGGAGGTCTTGGAAGCCCAGGGCAAGAATGTCTAGGCAGAGCTGTTGGCAAGTGAAGGGGAGAGAGGGCCCGCAGGAGAAAGCCACAGGATGGAGCTCAGTAAGGATAGCAAAGTACGGCTGTTGGGGGGTGGGGGTGGAGGGAAGGGGGCTGTCGAAGTTAGGGACATCTGTCAAGAAGCATGGCTGGGAAGGGGAGCATGGCTGCTTTATGTCGTGGTATTGTGGGAAAGGCCTGATCCGTTTTCTGGGCTATGTGGAGGGGAGGAACTTCTAGATCCCTGAGGAGGGAGAGGTGATTCAGCACATGCTGTGGGGTGAGCAAGAGGCGGGGGGAGTGGGCTCGGCCCCCCAACAACTTAGGGGACTCTGCCAGGATAGGGGTTTGGTGAGACGGGGAAATGTCATCCCACAGGGAGGCCTCAGACCTCAGCCTAGTATCCTGGGGAACGTGGCAGGGGAGCTCTGCCGGCCCAGGGGGGCACTCTTCCCCATCCATGCTGTACGGTGACACCCTCCCACCCACCTCTGTCCTGCAGACCAACATCCCCTTCCTGCAGAACGTGCTCAACAACCAGCAGTTCCTGGCGGGCACCGTGGACACCCAGTTCATCGATGAGAACCCGGACCTGTTCCAGCTGCGGCCTGCGCAGAACCGGGCTCAGAAGCTGCTGCACTACCTCGGTCTGACCCCGAGCCTGCCCTTCCCTCCCCTCCCAGAGGCCTTGCCGCTGGCCCCCTGCCGAGAGGAGTTCTTAGCACCCACTGTCCCTACCCTGACTTTGGTCCTGCACCCTCTTTCTTGGCTTCAGCCTCCCACCTTACCCAGCTTCCTTGCTCCTGATCCTGGAGATGCCCCCTTTTCCATCCATGCGGCCCTTAGTAGGTCCCCACTGCCTGGACCCAGGAGGCCCTGGCTTTGGAGAGGACGGGGGATCCTGGAGGAGCCCCTCATCCCCAGGCCCACCCACTGTCACTTTTGCCCTCGCGGACTCTCCCAGCCTGCCCTGATGGCACTACCCACTCTCTCCCTAGGTCATGTCATGGTGAACGGCCCAACCACTCCAATCCCCGTCAAGGCCAGCCCCAGCCCCGCGGACCCGGTTGTCCCCGCAGTGCCCATAGGTAGGTGAGATTCATTCTGCCCACTTGGGGAGCCAAAGAGGAGGTTGCTGCCTGAAGGATGGGTGCTGATGCCCAGGTCTGCCCTAGGCCCACCCCTGGCCGGTTTCAGAGACATCCTGCTGCGGGAGGGGCCCGAGGGCTTCGCTCGAGCTGTGCGGAACCACCGGGGGCTGCTGCTGATGGACACGACCTTCAGGGATGCCCACCAGTCACTGCTGGCCACTCGCGTGCGAACCCACGATCTCAAAAAGATCGCCCCCTATGTTGCCCACAACCTCAGCAAGCTCTTCAGCATAGAGAACTGGGGAGGTAGGCTGGAGAAGGGCTGGAATGGGGGACAGCACCTGGAAGGAATTGGGGATCCAGGGCGGCCCGGCCACCGGCTGCTCTGGAAGCTAGAGATGTTAATACCCAGGAAACCAGTGAGGGGTGAACGAGGCCTGGTATTCATCTGTATGAGCAGTGACCGGTGCCCACTCCGGGCACGCCTCAGAGCCCAGACCCTGGCAGCTCAGGGAGGAGCCGGCGGCCTGCTCGTTACGGCACAGGAACTGACGGCAAGGCTGTGAGACAGGCCACAGACACTGATCCTGAGCTGCCCTGGGAGCTGCAAAGGGAAAAGTCTGCAAGGGCTGGGCCAGGACCATGAGGGGTCCTGAAGGTGTGCGGGACGGGGCGAGAGCAGGACGCTCAGGCCGCAGAGCTGCAGGCTGTGGTGGAGACCCAGGGGAGTGAGGGGCTGACATGGGCCTCTTGGTCCCTGTGCAGGAGCCACATTTGATGTTGCCATGCGTTTCCTGTATGAATGTCCCTGGCGGCGGCTTCAGGAGCTCCGGGAGCTCATCCCCAACATCCCATTCCAGATGCTGCTGCGGGGGGCCAATGCTGTGGGCTACACCAACTACCCCGACAACGTGGTCTTCAAGTGAGCCTGGGGTTGGGGGTGGGCAGACACTGTACCCTCGTGACCCCACAGGTGCTGGGCCACACTGCGATGGCCTGTGCTCCCCGCAGAGGGCTTGAGACCGAGTCTCCGGGCTGTCCCCAGCAAGGGCTGCTATCTGGCACTTTCATGAGTGCAGAATTATAGTTGGAGAATTGGAAGGACTTCTAACTCAAGGGGGCAGGGGAAGCTCAGGACTCCTTGGCTCAGTGCTTTCTCTCGCTTATACTGTCACTCTTGGAAAGACACTCCAGCTGATTCTGGTGACCTGGGCAGACTGAGCTGCGCTATACAGAGGACTAGGGCAGGGCAGCTCTGCCGGAGGCCGGATGCCTCGGGTGACCCTGCGCAGCACAGGCTGCCCCAGAGAAAGCCCGGTCCATACCAGGGCAGCCCCCACCTCACACTGGCTCTGCAGGTGCCACTCCCCCAGCCAGGCCAGAGCCAGAGCAGAGTGTGCAGCGGGGGAGTGAGATGGGCTTGACCCTCGGGCTTTCCTACCCACTCAGGTTCTGTGAGGTAGCCAAGGAGAACGGCATGGACGTCTTCCGGGTCTTTGACTCCCTCAACTACATGCCCAATCTGCTCCTGGGCATGGAGGCCGCGGGCAGCGCTGGTGGTGTGGTGGAAGCCGCCATCTCCTACACCGGGGACGTGGCTGACCCCAGCCGCACCAAATACTCACTGCAGTACTACCTGGGCTTGGCTGAAGAGCTGGTGCGAGCTGGCACCCACATCCTGTGCATCAAGGTGCCTGGGACACCCCCCCCCCCGCCCCAGGCTCCCCCAGGCCCTTACCCATTTTCCTCTCCACCCATGTGTCCCCTCATCATGCTCCCTCCTCACCGTCTCTTTCCTTCTTGCCCCAGGACATGGCGGGGCTGCTAAAGCCAGCGGCCTGCACCATGCTGGTCAGCTCCCTCAGGGACCGATTCCCCGACCTCCCGCTGCACATCCACACTCATGACACATCAGGGGCAGGTGTGGCGGCCATGTTGGCCTGTGCCCAGGCTGGGGCCGATGTGGTAGATGTGGCAGCTGATTCCATGTCCGGGATGACTTCACAGCCCAGCATGGGAGCCCTGGTGGCCTGCACCCGAGGGACTCCCCTGGACACAGGTAGGAACAGCAAGAGTCCATAGCCACCCCCTCCCAGCTGTGGCCCTCGGGTCCTACTGAAGTCTGGCCTATGCTAGGATCCAGAGGGTATTTTCTGACTTTGCTTCCCTCACCCACGTCTGAGGTGGGACCTGAGCTGGCCCTGGAGTCCTGGGAGGAGAACCTGGGAGCTTAGCGTATTTTCCCGGCCTCCTTGCAGGGGTGCCCCTGGAGCGTGTGTTTGACTACAGTGAGTACTGGGAGGGGGCCCGGGGACTGTATGCGGCCTTTGACTGCACGGCCACCATGAAGTCTGGCAATTCGGACGTATACGAGAATGAGATCCCAGGGGGCCAGTACACCAACCTGCACTTCCAGGCACACAGCATGGGGCTTGGCTCCAAGTTCAAGGAGGTCAAGAAGGCCTATGTGGAGGCCAACCAGATGCTGGGCGACCTCATCAAGGTGAGCCAGGCCCAGTGCTCTTATCTTTGCCTCTGGGCATCCCTAAGATGCCAGGTGTCCTAACCCAGGGGCTTTTCTTCTCAGGTGACACCGTCCTCCAAGATTGTGGGGGACCTGGCCCAGTTCATGGTGCAGAATGGGCTGAGCCGGGCAGAGGCTGAAGCCCAGGCAGAAGAACTGTCCTTCCCCCGCTCCGTGGTAGAGTTCCTGCAGGGATACATCGGCATTCCCCATGGGGGGTTCCCTGAGCCCCTTCGCTCTAAGGTAGGAAGGGCCAGCACAGTGTGAGGGGGGAGGCCGGGTGCAGGCATCAGACCTGACCCTCTGCTTTGCTTCCCAGGTGCTAAAGGACCTGCCAAGGGTGGAGGGGCGGCCTGGAGCCTCCCTCCCTCCACTGGATCTGCAGAAGCTGGAGAAGGAGCTGATAGAGCGGCACGGGGAGGAGGTGACCCCAGAGGATGTGCTCTCAGCAGCCATATATCCAGACGTCTTTGCCCACTTCAAGGACTTCACAGCTACTTTTGGCCCCCTGGATAGCCTCAATACTCGCCTCTTCCTGCAGGGACCCAAAATTGCGGAGGAATTTGAGGTCAGTGGCTCTGGCACCTATCTACACCCCACCCAGCACCCCTACCCCTGCATCCCTCAGGACACCAGCACATCTAGAACGGCAGGGTTTGGCTTGGCTATCACCCCACCTCAGTAGCGGTGGGTACCCAAAACACCCTTGAGAGACCAGGAGGCTAGGCCTTTACAAGTGAGGAGCTGAGGCCCAAGGGTCGGGGGACTGCTCTGCCCAGGCTTGTGTGCTTTATTGTCCCCCACCCAGCTCTGAGCCTCCGTCCCCTCCCTGCAGGTGGAGCTGGAGCGAGGCAAGACACTGCACATCAAAGCCCTCGCCATAAGTGACCTGAACCGGGCTGGCCAGAGGCAGGTCTTCTTTGAGCTCAACGGACAGCTGCGGTCCATTCTGGTCAAGGACACTCAGGCCATGAAGGTACAGTCCCCCCCCCCCCCCCGGGCCAGCCAGGTGGTGGGGGTGGGTAGGCCTGTGCCTCATGTTCCCCACCACCACCACCCTGTCTGCAGGAGATGCACTTCCACCCCAAGGCTCTGAAGGATGTGAAGGGCCAGATCGGGGCACCCATGCCTGGGAAGGTAATAGACATCAAGGTGGCAGCTGGGGCCAAGGTGGCCAAGGGCCAGCCCCTCTGTGTGCTCAGTGCCATGAAGATGGAGACTGTGGTGACTTCACCCCTGGAGGGCACTGTCCGCAAGGTCCATGTAACCACAGACATGACACTGGAGGGCGACGACCTCATCCTGGAGATTGAGTGATCTGCCCCGGTTGGCAGCCTGGCCATCCCCACCGCAAGCCTTCCATAGACACTGCGCTGCCAGGGCAGGCCCAGGCCAGCCAGTGCCCGAGGGCAGACGGGCCCAGCCCTGGAGCTCCTGTCCTCAGCTGCCTGTGGCAGGAGGCACACTGCCTGCTGTGGCACATTCCCTTTCTCCGGCCACCTGTCTTTTCCCTGCTGGACAGCTGCTCACATAGTCATCTCTTGCCAAATAAGGGTCCTCTTCTTGTTGGAGACTATAGGTGGGGGGGGGGTAGGTGGGCCTAAGACCCAGGGGAGCAGGTTTAGGGGTCCTGTCTTCTGGAAGGAGGCTTAGGCTTCAGGTCCTGAGAACTTTGCTCAATAAAACTGGCTTCCCCTGCCCTCCATACCGGGTCCTGTGCAGCACCCTTCAGCAGAAGGACGGGGCTACCTATTGGGATTCCCCATGACAGGGGCAGGTTGGTTGTATTTTCTTCCTTGAAGGGTAGAGAACAGTAGGTGCCTGCAGCATTCACCCCAACAGGAGCAGTTGGACTGAGCGCTTGTGTAGAGGGATGCTGTTCTGAGCACTGAATACCCATTAACTCAGGAAAGAGAAATGGAGTCCTACAAAGGTCACATAATTCATCTAGGGTCCCAGAGCTAGTAAGAGGTAGCGGGTTCAGACCCAGGCTCTCAGTGGACTCGCTTCCCAACCACACTGCTTTACTTCCTAAACCCGGGGCCAACCTCCCACCCATTAACTGAGGACTAGATGCAAACAGGCACCAACTTCTAGGAGGTGGCCAAAACCCTTGGATGTGGGAACCCGTGGGTGAGGATCTTAGTGGGAGGTTAGGAGTAGTGGGCTGAGTCTCAGGATCCTGCCCATTCCCATAACCAAGACCGCGGGAGAATCCTTCACCCACAGGACAGCAGCCCTGTATGCATCGCTACACGGCTGCCCACCCCCAGCCTCCACAGGGGATGTGCCTCGAGGGCACTGGGCAGTTCCTGAATAGGAGCATGAGGAAGGGGTAGAGCAGAGCCCGGATCTCCCAATCTCCAGGGGACCAGGCAGGCAGTACATCCTGAGTACCCTGTCAGCCCAGTGCTCTTGGGGTACCACAACCTACTTTTGGGGGCAGTTTTGGGTTTCCTCTTTGGGCCCCAAGATCCCAAAGGTAGCTTCTAAAATAGGGCCGTGCTTAGCCCCTCTGCCTCCCCAACAGCTGCTACACAGGCCGGAAGACGGGAAAGCTCTCCAAGGCAAGGTAGGTGTGACTATCATGATGATCTTTTAAATTCAGGTGAACAACTGGGGATGTCCTGGGGGTGACTGCACACCCATTTCCTTTCAACCACAAGCGTCAAGGATGGGACTGAGGACAGTCCTCTGTAGTCTAGAGTGAGAACTCAAAAGTACAATATTCTCTTAAAAGTTAAAGTCCCAGGGGCAGGGGAATGAAGGCCGTTTGGGAAACAAGGGCAGGTAGAACACGAGAGAGCTCCGAGAACACCCTTGAGTCCCAGTGTTGCTCAGCAGGGTCCTTGCTCTCAGGGCTGCAGTCTTTGTTCTGAATTCCTCCAGGGACCAGACTAACGGCACAGTGGCAGGGGTCCGGGCCAGAAACTGAGCTGGTTCCTCTCCCATTTTGAACCTGTTTATTCTCGCTTATGTGAGGCTGGTAGACTTTGGGGAGGTTCTGGTGGAGAGCCCACAGTCTGCCCTTTGCCCTTTCAGGGGACACAGGTTGGAGGTTCCACCACTGGGGTCAGGGCCCTAGGTTCCCTTCCCTGACTCTGGGAGCCAAGATGCCCTAGGTCGACCTGAATTCACACCTGGCACCTGTAGTCTCAGGCCCACTGGTGCTAGGACTTGGGGCATGGCTAAGAAAGGAAAAAGCTACAGGCGTGAGGCAGCCAGAGGACCCTATCCTGCCCTTTACGTCAGAGAACTGTGCCTATCAGCCTGAAATGCCCAGAGGTTAGTGTTTAAAGTAGCCAAGAAAGGTGGTGGTCACACTCATAAGACCCCAAATGGATTGATTCCCAAAGGTCCAAGCCATGTTACCCAAGTTAAATCTCTTTAATATCTCAATACAAAGTCCTGATGCAAAAAGACAATGAGAAAACCCTGGGAAATTGGGGGGAGGGATTTTGTAAATTCCACTCCCGAGCAGCTTTTCAGAGGCAGAGGAGGGCAGAGGAGCTCAGAAAAGCAGCAGTCCAAAGTGAGGGAGTGCACGGCTCCTGGGACCTGCCCCTTGTCCCCTCACCCCCAACTGCTCCTCAACCTCCTTTGGAGGGGCTGCACCCTTTGGATACCTGCTCCTTTCTCTTGGTCCCTGGGATTCAACTAGCTCTGGCTTCAATCCCCTACAAAAATTCCTGAGATCTCGGGGACCCCAGCCAGCTCCTCCCCTGCAGTACCCCTTGATGGGGAGGGGCTGGGGAGCCCGTGAGAGTTCATAGGAGCATGGGTCAGGAGCATGGGTCAGGAGCACAGGGGAGCCTCTGAGTCCCCTGCTCGCTCCAAAAGCACACAAAGGGGAAGGCTGCCGTAGAGCTTGGGGTCCGTGAGGGGCTGGAGCAGAAGCAGGAAGAGTCCTACACCCAGAGCATAGCCTGCCAGCAGGGGACGCCTCTGTGGATGCTCCAGGGCTGCACACACAGCAGGAAAGCCCATGTAATTGCAGAAGGAGTGGCAAAGAACTGGTCCGATCAGGTGTCCTAGGGAGGGGAGACACAGCAGCTCTCAGAGCAGGGGCCCTTCCAGGGCTAATCACCCACATCCCTGAAATAAATCAGTGACTGCCCACACACACCACATGGCCTCTGCTCCCTTCCACCTCTCAGACCTCACCACACTGAAAGCCCTGGCTCTGCGTGCCTTAAAGAAACTTGTCGCTTATACCACAAACACAGCATTCCCATTCTCCCACCCACTCCTGTGGGCCCCTGAGCCCCCAGGGGGACCCGTGAAGGACTGAGGACCAACCTGTGCGGATGAAGAGGAAAGCAGTGTAGGCACCGAAGACAGCTGTGTAGGAGAACTGGAACGCTGGAGACGGGGAGGCCTCGAGTGACCACACCTGTGTGTTCTTCCTGCCCCAGCACTGTACACCCATCAGCCAGAGCCACCCCTTCCCCAAGGGCAGTGGCTGCCTGCCCCAGGACCTGTGCCTGTCCTCTATGCCCCAACTCCCATGGCCAGGGGCCTTTCCAATACTAGAGTCCTCTGTTCCCAAGTCTTCGTTCAGAACAGCTTGTCAGGGACACCCTAACACACCCAACCCAGGATTGCCCCAGGCAAGCTTTCTAGGACTCACCTGCAGACAAGAAGATGCTCCCCACACTGCTCTGGCGGAAACGAAGCTGCTCAAAAATGTGGTGAAAATGGGCTGAGAGGAAGGCAAGAACTAGGTCACATTCCTCTACAACTGCCTTACAGGCCGCACCCTTGCTCCAAACCCCATTTCTGGTTCTCATGCTGGGAACATCTCAATAGAACCAGGTCACACAAACTCACCAACTCCAAAGAAGAGCGGGCAGGTGAACACGGCAGGGCCCAGGCCTGTGCACGGCGCTAACATGGGCAGCATGCAGGCCCGGAACACCAGTTCTTCTGTCAGGGGTGCAATCACTTGGTTCCGCAGCCAACGCATATCTGTGAGGCAGCGGGCCCAGGAACGAGGGGCTAGGGAGGGGATTCAGGACCAAGAATTAGTGACTAGCTAACTGAACAAAGAGATCCTAAAGGCCCCCAAGGCTCGTCTCCCACAACCCTTCCCTGGCCAAACTCCGGTTAGGCATCAACACTCCTAAAAACAGAAAAGTCGAGCTTTGTTATTATACCCAGTATAAAACAATGTTTTAAGAGGACTGAGAGGAAATAGGATATCTTGGTAGTAAATTCTGGAAACATCAAAATCAGAACTCAAGACCAGCTCTGATTTGAAGAAGAAGACAGATGTCAGAAGAGGAAGAACAATGGTCTTCAGTCCACACAAAGTACTGCTGTGGCTTCCTAGGAGCCTCCTTTGATGTCAACCAACTCTTCTAGGCCATCTACTACATGTTCCATTTTATCAATAAGGAGGGAACATGTACATCTCCTGTCCAAGTCCCACCATGAGCCCACTTACTCCCTTTCTCCACTGAGCTGGTAAGCTGAGCTGCCTGTGCCTACTTTTTCCCTCAGCCCTAAGGACTCACCTAAGACAACCTTCAGTCCATCTGCCAGATCACATGGGCAATCCATAGAGAGCTGCATCAGTGGGCCCAGGAAAAGGATCTGGAGACAGAAAAAGGAACTATCAAAGGAAAGGTTTAGCCATAATCCACTACCCTTGCTCAGAAAAGCACTCCTGAAACTTCCAGCCTCCTGTTCTCAGGATTTCCCACCCATGCATACCCGAGGACCAAGGGCCATTTCACAATTTCTGTTGCCCTTCAGTCAAAAGATGGACACAGTGAAGATAAAAGGCTATGGAAAGGAAAGTCATGCTAAGACAAAAAACAGCACTCACCATGGTCAGCAGCAGGGGCAGCAGTGCTGCTGGGAAAATGCCCTCCAGCCTGAAGCCCATCAGGGTGAGCAGGGATGTGCCTGGCTGAGCCACAGGAAAGGAGGCATCAGTCTTGCTCTCTCTCCCCTAAAGACCCCCAAGATCCTCCCCTATTGTCCCCTGCCCCGCCTCCTTCGCACCTGGATGCCTGTGAGCTCTCTCCAGAGTAGCACGCAGAGGGGCGAGAGACTGGACACCACCAAGACGCTAGTGAAGCGCCGCTTGATGACAGCAGGGTGGTCCCTACGGAGGGAGCAGTAAGTTCTGGGGGCCCACAGCCTCCTCTGGACAGCGCGGCCCGCCCCCGGTTCGCCCAAGCTCCGCCCGCAGCCCCGCCTCGCGGAGGCGCGGGTTCCGGCCGCGCGCGCAGCCCCCGCACCTCGGCAGCTCGCTCTTCCAGACGTAGAGGCTGCCCACGTAGGAGCAGGCAAGGCTGAGACAGGAAAACACTGACACCCAGCAGCAGAGCCCAGGGCCTGGACCGCCCAGAGCCGCCGACTCGGGCTGCCGCTCCGGCCGTGACACCGACAGCAGGCGCAGCCCATCCCCGCCCAGCGCCGCCATCGCGCCTGGACCCGTGGCGCGTAACAGTGACGTCGCCCCGCCGGTAGCGCGGGCAACGTCATCTGGCGGTGCCAGCGTCCCGCCCCTGGCCCCGCCCCCAACACTGAAGCGGAGGCGGCGCGTGCGGAGGATGTTTATTGAACAGACAACACGCGGCGGTAACAGCCGGCGGACAGGCGTGGAAGCGCCGGGGTGGGAGGGCACCCAGCTTAAGGCTCAGGACCGGGACTCAGCCACTGGGATAGATTGGAGACCTCCTGCTGCCAAAGCGAGTCCTGCGGGAGGAAAGGGAGCCGGGGGTGAGGACCCATCGACGGCGGCCGTTTCCGCCTCCCGCCGCGCCCTCCCCTGCGCGGCCGTTGCCCGTTACCTCCAGGGCACCCCCGGGGCTCGCCCTGCTCCCGCTAGGCGTCGGGGAGGCCCTAGTGGGCTTCTTTCGGCATACGGCGGCCTCTGATTGGCTCGGGACCCTGGCCGAGTGGAAGGCCTGCGTCTCCTCCGTGCCCTGCTGGAGGTTGCCCCTCTTGAGCCTCTTGTTTTCCACCTGCCCGCTGGTCCCTAGGCGAAAACAAGCCCACTTAACCTGGCGCGCATGGCCCTGTGCTAGAAAGGCCCTTGGAGCAGGAGAAAGGGAAGAACTGGCCCCAGCTCTCTCAGCCCTCCCACCTCAAATTCCTTTCAATCAGATCTCCGATCAAAACCCGGCAGCTCCGGACCTTAAGGCTGAGGCAGCAGAATGGTTTCAGTCTTCATTTGGGGCTCACGCACACTCATTCACTGCACTATCCAGCTCCTCCCTCCCTGCCAAGCTGTGTGATCCCCCTGCCTGAAAGCCAGCCTCACCTCTCCCTTTGTAGCTCACAGTACGTTGAGCAGTGCCTATTGGCATTCTCCCTATATTAACTGATGGACCTGTGTAAATTTAAAGTGAGTTTGTACGTAGAGTCTTTCTGAGCAGGTCCTGGGAATGCAGCTCAATGAGCTGTTCCTGGATGAAACTCACAAATGCTAGGAGGGATGCAGAAGTGTGTACAAAGTCCATGGATAAAGCAGCTGCTAACCATTTCTAAAAGTGAAATGTTTCCCTGAGATGTATGAGCTGGGTTTTAAAGGATGAAGAAAAATATGTGAGACCAACAAGGGACCGGAAAGGAATTTCAGGTGGAAAGATGCAAATACCCAAAGGCATTAATTAGTATCCCACATAAAATGCAAAATGGTGGTGGTGGGGGTCCCTAGGAGATAAATCTGAAAGGGCTGTTAGGAATCAGAGAAGACTAAGAAATGGATTTTTATCTGTAGAAAATAGGCAGTGAAAAATTTTAATAAGCACTAGAGATGTTAATTTTGTATTTTAGATTATTATGTCAAAGGTGTGGCTTAGAGTCAAATTAGAAACAGGAAGACCTTGGGGCACCTGGGTGATGCAGTAGGTTATGCATCGGACTCTTGGTTTCAGCTTAGGTCATGATCTCAGGGTCATGAGATTGAGCCTCACGTACTGTGGGGTTCTGTGCTCAGCGTGGAATCTGCTCAAGACTCCTCCTCCCCTACCCCCTGTGCATGCAGGCATACGCTCTTTGCTCTCTCTCTCTCTCTCTCTCTCTCTCTCTCTCTCTCTCTCTCAAAAAAAAAAGCAACATGAAGACCTCAAGAGCCCCAGACAGTAAAGGCAGCAGGAATGGATGGAGGCACCACCAGGTTAAGAAGTATATGAGGCAAAATCAACAGGCTCTGGTGCAAGACTAGGTGTGATACAAGAGAATGAGTGGCATCGTGAATGAATCCCATTTCAGATGTGAAAACTGGGTGGGCTGTGGTGTTATTAATCCTGCCAGAGGGGCGCCTGGTGGCTCAGTCGACTAAGTGTCTGCCTTTGGCTCACATCGTGATCTCAGAGTCCTGGGATCTAGTCCTGCATCGGGCTACCTGCTTGGTGGGAAGTCTGCTTCTCCCTCTGCTCCTTACCCCCTGCTTGTATGCCTACACTCACTCTCTCAAATCTTTAAAAAAAAAAAAAAAGTCCTGACAGAGGTAAGACCATGGGACCTCCATATGGTGCTGCTTAGTGGGCAGATAAAGCTTCCATCTGGCACTCAAGAGGGGCCTGGGCTGGTCAGGCCAACTGGAAAGTCTCCTGAAACCAGAAGCAAGGTTGAAGGCCTGGGATGGAAGAGAGCAGCTAGGGAAGGAGTGCTACACAAGCACTGTTTAGGAGGTAGCCGAAGGAACCTGATTGAAGAGAAAATCAGAGGGGAGAATGAGGTGAGTCACAGTTTTACAATCTTGAATTCTGTAAATAGTTCAGGCACAGTAAAGATAAATGTACAATTTGATACTTACGAAGTCTTCCCAAGCAAGACTGCATTGCAGAGGCCACAGAGAAAGCCAGTGCCCTGGTTAGAATTAAGAGAATGGCAGGAAGAAAGGGAGAGGGTACAGCTTGCTTTTTTTGAGAACCCTGGATGTGATGGAAAGAAAGAGAAGTTCAAGATCATGGGAGATTTTCTTTTTAAGTAATGAGAAACTGCCCTGCTGAGGGAGAGAACTCAGAAGAGAGATGAAAGGTGCAGAAGTGGTAGCTGATCCAAGTAGGTTCTGAGAAAGCAGTAGGGCTAATGCCACCCCTGAACCTGGCAGAGATGGGTCCCCATTCTGATACAGTTTGGGCTCTAAGTGTGAAGTAGGAGGCTAAGTCAGGAGGCAGAGGCTGGGTAGATACTTTAAAGAATGGAGTAGCAACTGACTAGAAGGCGGGGAAGACAACAGAAAGGATGGACAGCTGAAGGGTACCCAGTGAATAGACCATAGATATATGGTGGTATCATCCAACTTGCAGTGATTTTCTTTAGCAGAACTGCCCATGTGGGACACAGGATTGATGGTGCAGCTTTGTAAAGCAGAGCAGCTCACCCAGTCTTCCAGAGGGCTCCACCAGATCATAAATACCTAAATTTTAAGGCTTATATTGTACAGTAGAGGAAGCAGATTATCTGCCTGCAAAGTAACCTCTGAGCCTGGACTGTCTCTTGTGAGATGGGACCAATGCTGCCTATGCTGAAGGGATCATTGTCAGAGTGGTCACTGTGGGAAAGTATAGCATCCCCCTGGGCCCACAGAAGGTGCTGGATAAAATGTTAATTTCTTCCTCCTAAAGAAAGGAAGAATTCCTTTTTTACTCTTCACTGCATAAATACTGAATTGTATCCATTCTTTTAAGTCTCCAAATCTAAAGTTATATAAATAGATTCTTTGCTTTATATAAGCCTTCACTTCAAGGTTCTTTTCAGTAGCAACAGCCCCCACAGCATTTAAAACAAGGTTCAACTGATAGAATGACACCTCTTAGACCTAAGTCTGGACAATACGTAGCATGTTGTAGTTGTGACCCTGGAAAGAGGAATTTTAGCAACAAAGTATAGGTACTAAAGTCAGTCCCCAAATTCCCTCAAGCCCAGGTACTGTTTTGACAGTGCATCCCTGCTAGTCTTGGCTCTTGGAGACAGACTGGATCCAGGCTATCTGGGTTTGAATTCTGGCTCTCCTATTTACTACCTGTATGACCTTCAGTAATTTTACTGACATACCTGTAAAATGAGAATAGAACTCTATCTCATGGTATTGTTTTGACAATTAAGAGCTTTAATGCATTTTAAAAGCTCAGGATCGCAGTGCCTCGGTGGCACAGTCAGTTAAGCATCTGACTCTTGATTTCAGCTCAGGTCATGATCTCAGGGTTGTGAGATGGAGCCGCATCAGGCTCTGCACTCAGTGTGGAGTCTACTTGAGATTCTCTTTCTTCCTCGGCCCCTCTCTCCCACCCTTCATGCCTGCCACCCTTTCTCCCCCCACCAAGAAAAAAGTCTCAAAAAAAAAATCATTAAAACCTCAGACCAGTGCCCGGCCCCTGCACTATCAGACTCAGGAGTCAGCGGCTATGGGGATTTCCAGCCATACACACATCCCTGGATCTGAAGGCTGTGTACGTGTTGGAGGGAAGGGGCAAAAGACTGGTATAATCATCCCACACAGAACTCCCCATAAGATACATCAAGGTTGAGGTGGTGGTCTGCACCCAAGAATAATCTCCAGAGCCCCAAACATAGTAGTAACCAAAACCAGGGAGAACTGCATTATCAGCACTAATAATCGAGAAAAGACACAAAGGAATGAACTGGATTCAGGGCCCTGGCCCTCTATGTGCAACTATCTTTAACTGCATAAACTTCATGAGGAGTTTCTAGTTCTTTCATACCAGCTTTGAGAAGGGAAAGCCTCCTGCTGCCCCAGAACACCCCTAACGGCGGTGGGGCCAACCAATTCCAGGATTTTGCTGTGGAGGAAGATGCAGTTTGAAAGCTTGAAGTCAACAATTTTTTACTTCTGAGCTTTGGTCCTGGGCTCACCTGAAAAGCTGAAACCTTACCTGCCGGGAGGTCCAGGCTGGTGTTCTCATGTGCATCATCTGTGCTCTGTTCTGCATTGTTCTCTGGGAGCAGCTGCTTTAAAAATCAGAAGTACTAAGTGAGTTTTGCAGGAACATGAAAAAACCCCAATGGGACAAGTGGCTTTGTTGACATAGTCACAGGGCTGTCTTCCCTCACCTGGATCTCCCTCTTACTTCTTCCTGGCTCATGTGAGTCCCCCCACCCAGCCCCAAACAAGGCTTCCTTCTGTCAGAGCCTCTGCAGCTCATTTCAGGCACTCCAGGCATTTCCTTCCTCCTCCAAACACTGGACACTTGTTTACCATCTGCCCCACTCCTTAGGGAAGATATACTGCCTGCCCTTGTTTATCGTTTTTATGTGTGTATGTTCCACATTATTTTTTTTAAAGATTTATTTATTTAGGTATGTAGAGTGCACACAAGTAGGGGAGGGGTAAAGGGAGAGAGAGAGCGCACGCCTGATACAGGGTTCAATCTCATGACCCTGAGATCATGACCTGAGCCAAAATCAAGAGTCAAAACGTTTAACTGAGCCACCCAGGTGCCTCATTTTCACACTGTAAATTCCTTGAAAGGTAAGGTTCATGGTGCCTGGATCCCTTTACAGCTAGCATAGTGTACCTTGCACAGGTAAGTGCTCAACATTTAACTGACTGCAGGCAAACCTGGAAAGCCACAGGGCACCATTTTATGGTCCTTTGTAGCCTTTCAAAGCCTTGCCATACTTGGTTCGATTTGGACGGAGACAAAAAGTTCTTACTAAGATCAGAACCCAATACTCCTACCTTCTTGTTTTTCAAGAATACGAGTACATAAAAAGAGACATCCTCTTCATCAAAATTAAAAACGTTTGTGCTTCAAAGGGTGCTATAAAGAAAGTTAAAACTCAACCCACAAGAATGGGAGAAAATATTTACAAATCATATCTGATAAGGGTGTTGTATTCAGAATAAAGAACTCTTATAATTCAACAATAAAATAACAGCCTAATTAAAAATGGGCTTGGGACACTTGGGTGACTCAGTTAGGCATCTGCCTTCGGCTCAGGTCATGATCCCAAGGTCCTGGGATCAAACCCAGCCACAGAGAAAGCAAGTGCCCTGGTTAGAATTAAGAGAATAGGAGGAAGAAAGGTACAAGAAAGGAAGAAGAGGGTACAGCTTGCTTTTTTGAGAACCCTGGCTGGATATGATGGAAAGAAAGTTCTATCTCTAGTTTCTCTATCTCCACTGAGCAGAGAGCCTGCTTCTCCCTCTTCCTCTGCCTGCCACTCTGCCTACTTATACACCCTCTTTCTCTCTCAGTGTCAAATAAGTAAATAAAATCTTTTTTAAAAAATGGGTTTGGGAGCGCCTGGGTGGCTCAGTTGGTTAAGCGACTGCCTTCGGTTCAGGTCTTGATCCCAGAGACCCGGGATCGAGCCCCACATTGAGCTCCCTGCTCGGCGGGAAGCCTGCTTCTCCCTCTCTCACTCCCCCTGCTTGTGTTCCCCCTCTGGCTGTGTTTCTCTCTGTCAAATAAATAAAAATCTTTAAAAAAAATGGGTTTGATGACAGAACGGGAGAAGATATTTGCAAATGACATATCAGATAAAAGGCTAATACCCACAATCTATAAAGAACTCCTCAAACTCAATACCCAAAGAACAAATAATTCAATCAAGAAATGGGCAGAAGACATGAACAGACATTTCTCCTAAGAAGACATCCAAATGGCCAATAGACACATGAAAAGTGCTCAGCATCCCTCTAGCATCAGGGAAATATCAAAACCACACTGAGATACCACCTTACACCAGTCAGAATGGCTAAAATTAACAAGTCAGGAAACAACAGATGTTGGCAAGGATGTGGGAAAAGGCAAACCCTCCTACACCATTAGTGAGAATGCAAGCTGGTGCAGCCACTCTGGAAAACAGTATGGAGATTCTTCAAAGCTACCCTATAACCCAGCAATTGCATTACTGGGTATTTACCCTAAATACACAAATGTAGTGATCTGAAGGGGCATGTGCACCCAAATGTTTATAGCAGCAATGTTCACAATAGCCAAACTATGGAAAGAACCTAGATGTCCGTCAACAGATGAATGGATAAAGATATGTGTGTATACACACACACACACACACACACACACAAATACTATGCAGCCATCAAAAAGAATGAAATCCTGCCATTTGCAACGATGTGAATGGAACTGGAGGGTATTATGCTGAGCAAAATAAGTCAGTCAAAGGAAGACAATTATCATATGATCTCTGATATGAGGAATTTGAGAGGCAGAGGCAGGGGGTTATGGGGGTAGGGAGGGAAAAAAATGAAACAAATTGGGACTGGGGAGGAAGACAAACCGTAAGAGACTCTTAATCTCAGGAAACAAACTGAGGGTTGCTGGCAGTGGGGGAGGTGGTGTGTGGGGGGAGGGATAGGGTTGCTGGGTTATGGAAAAAAAATTTTTAAAAATGGGTTTGATAGATTTGGAGACCTTTTTCCAAAGAATAGATACAAATGGACAACAAACACATGAAAAGATGCTCAACATCATTATTCATCAGGGAAATGCAAATCAAAGCCACTGTAAGATATTTTATACTCAGCAGGATTATTATTAGTAATAATAAAAATAACAACAACAGTAATAATAGACAATACCAGAAAGATGCAGGAAAAGTAGAACCATAGTTACACATGGCTGGTGGGAAAATAAAATGGCCGGTTTGGAAAATAGTTTGAAAGTCCCTCAAAAAGTTAAATATAGTGGGGCACCTGGCTGGCTCAGTTGGAAAAGTGTGTGACTCTTGATCTCGGGGCTGTGAGTTTGAGGCCCATATTGGGTGTAGAGAGTACTTAAAAGTAAAATCTTTTTTTTTTTTAAAGATTTTATTTATTTGACAGAGAGATCACAAGTAGGCAGAGAGGCAGGCAGAGAGAGAGGAGGAAGCAGGCTCCCTGCAGAGCAGAGAGCTAGACATGGGCCTTGATCCCAGGACCCTGAGATCATGACCTGAGCTAAAGGCAGAGGCTTTAAACCACTGAACCACCCAGGCGCCCAAAAGTAAAATCCTTAAAAAGAAAAAAAAAGTTAAACAGAGTTATCATACAACCCAGCAATTCTACTATGAGATATACAACCAAGAGAATCACAAACATATGTCCATCTGTAAATGTTCCCAGCATTATTCACAATCAACAAAAGTGCAAATAACACCAATGTCCATCAACCGATGAATGGACAAAAAAATGTGGTATATCCACACAAAAGGATATTATTCAACCATAAAAAGGAAACACTATCACATATTACAATATGGATGAATCTTAAAAACATTATGCTTAGTGAAAGAAGCCAGATAGGAAAGGCTATTATGTGACTCCATTTACATGAAATACCCAGTATTGTTAAATCCATGGAGACAAAGTAGACTAGAGGTTGCCAGAGGTTGAGAAGAGGGGGAATTGGGACTGACTACAAATAAGTACAGCACTTCTTTTTGGCATGATGGAGATATTGTAAAATTTAGTGGTGACTGCTGCACAACACAGTGAATGTATTTAAAGCCACTCAATCATACAACGTAAAATGGTAGATTTTATGGTATGTGAATTGTAACTCAATAAAAATACTCTTATCATGTATTATTTACTAAATCAAGCTTCTTCTAAGCACATTCCAAGAAACACAGAAGGGTAAAGATGGCTCTGATGGTGTGAAAAAAAAAAAAAGAAACAGCACTAAAAACATTTACAGACATTTTTTTTCTTCTTTGAGAGAAAGCTTATTCTTTTCATTCTTGCCTGGAAAATCTCATGTAATAGACAACCTTTCTCTTATCGTAAAACTGGTATCACCAAGGAAAAACCCATACTCAGATATAAAGCCATCAGCCTTAGAGGAATCTTGCATACCTTTGTTCATCATCAGTTCCTCCAGATGAGACAGCCCAATCTCTGCGATATACCTCCTGGATTTAACACTGTGAGACATTTGATTCTGATTTTACCCCAACCCCTTCCCAGAAAACAATACCTTTCCTAACAAAACTACTTCCCTGTTAACTGTTCTTGTTTATTTGGGGTTTATGTTCTCAGTTGCTACACACATCTGTAACCCCGGCCCTGGAGAACTATCTTGTCTATACCTTCACGGCCCACTGTCTTATATTTCAATACCCAGGTTATAAATCTCCCCTCTGGCATGGGCTTTTCTTAAATAAATATATTCTATAAAACTCTAAATACATATTCTCTAATTTCTTCTATTCTCCATAAACTATACAATAGATCATCTTATTCTATATTATTCAAGAGTTCAGTTTTTCTACTTTATCTGTTTAAAAATGGAAACTGAGGAACTGACTGGTCCAGAGGTAGAAGAATTTGACCTATCATGGATCTTGTAGTTTTTAGCTGAAGCCACTGGGTGCCACTCTTGTGACACTAACAAGTTATTTATCACTAAAAGAACATCACCAGAGGGAAACAGTAATGGTCTTCGGTGAAGAAGCAGAGGCTCTGCTCATGAGTGCCTGGCTCTGCTCATGAGTGCCTCTAATCACTCATCTTCCTGGGGCTATCTGTTGTGGAACAGTCCAATACCAGTCCTATGTGGTAACAATGTTACTAGGCTTTGGAACCAGGAGACCTCAGTGCAAAGCCTAGCCTTGACATTTGCTGTCATACTGAGCAAAGTAGGAAAGTTCTCTAACCAGTTTCTTCATCTATAAAATGGGAAAACTGCAACCTATTTTGTAGGATCTTTTTGATATTAAAGGGGAAATCTTGGCACAGATTAAAGATTCAATGATATTCCTTCAATGATTAAAGATTCAATGAATATTCCTTCCTTCCAAGACCTAGGACTACTGGGTAAGACCTTGAGTTCACTAGCCATCTGCCAAATTAATTGGGCTATGAGTGTCCCTGAGGCTATGAGCCATCACTATGGCAACAGAATGAGGCAAAAGAGGTCAGATAATGTCCTTTTTGAGATCTCACTGGGTATCAGAGAGGCCCAAGCAGGTCTTCAAAGGATGAAACACTTCTAGATCCTACCCATACATCCTTGGTCCTATGATAACGGCACATGCCAATATTATCCCAAGCTCATCCCTAGAAATCTGAAGGTGTGGATGGCTGTAGTGCATGAAACAGTAGCTCCCAAAGAGGTTATGTCCCAGTCTTGACCCCCAGAACCTCTAAGTGTGACCTTATTTGAAAAACAGGTATTTTCAAAAGTAATTCATGAGCTCAAGATAAGATCATCATGGATTTAGAGTAGGCCATAAAGCAAAGAGAGGCAGAAGGAAATTTGAGAGACATAGGGAAAAGGCCCTGGGTTGAAGATGGAGGCAGAGACTGGACACACTGGTAGGGGAATGGAAGGATTTGTAAAGCCTTTTAAAGGTGAATGGTTCTCCTAAAACCTTGATTACAGACGTCTTCTTTTTTATTATTTTTTAAATAGGCTCCATGCTGGGCTTGAGATAAGACCTAGGTGAGATCAAAGACTCCAAAGCCGAACCAACTTAGCCACCCATGTGCCCCTGATTTTAGACTTCTGGACTCCAGAACCATGAGATAATAAATTTTGGTGTTTTTAAACCATTAAATTTGTGGAAATTAGTTTGTTCAAGTTGTAGACAAAAGCTTTCCAAGTTGGAGGGAAACTAGCGAGAGTTTTTGCAGTGAACTAGCTGAAGGGAGGAAGATGCATTCTGAGGAATGGGCTTCCTAGAAGGTACATAAAAGGTGTAGTGAAGGGAACATTCATAGGGATTCTGCTCCCATCTTCTAACCTTTCTAACTACAAAGCAGAAGAGAATAAGCAAATAAGATGAGATGCTGTGATCCTTGGGTGTCTAGGCACCTAAACTTCCCCACCCAATCAGGCAAACTAAAGTAGGAGAGGGAGAGAAGTAGTAGAAGTGCAAAAGGGCCCATTAATTTGTCAGAAACAGTATCTGTAATTTTTTATAGCAACTTTTCTGGAATATAACTTACATACTTACAATAAACTGTATTTATATAAAATATACAAAATAAAATATACAATTAGGTAAGTTTGGGTATAAATATATATATATTTATATATTATAAATATAATATTTAAATATATATATATATTTGTGAAACCATCACCCCAATAAGAAAATGAACACATCCATCACCCTCAAAAGTATCCTCTGACCTTCATAATCATTCCAACTTTTTTTAAAAAAAGATTTATTTATTTATTTGATAGAGAAAAACACAGCTAGAGAGGGAAGAGTGGGAGAGGGAGAAGCAGGCTTCCTGCCGAGCAGGGTGCCCAATGTGGGGCTCGATCCCGGAACTCCAGGATCATGACCTGAGCTGAAGACAAACACCTGACAACTGGGCCACCCAGGTGTCCCATTCCCTCCAACTCTTATATCCTCCATCTTTAAGCAACCACTAATCTGTAGGTAAAGATTAGTTGGCATTTTGAAAAATTTTATATAAATGCAACATTATGTACTCCTGTATTTCAGGGTCCCCCCTCCCCCAGATGCCATTAAACCTGATCCAATATTTCAAGATTTTTCATTTAGCATGAGTCATCTCATTTATAGAGATTCACTCATGCTATTGTGTATATCAACAGTTCATTCCTTTTATTGCCAAGTCGTATTCCATTGAAGGAACCATTTGTTTATCCATTTGCCTACTGACACTGGGTTGTTTCCAATTTGGGGTTATATGATAGAGATACCATGAACATGAGTATATAAGTTTTTGTGTGGACATATGTTTTCATTTCTCCTGGGTTAATACTTAGGAGTAGAATGGCTGGATCATATGATGTATATGTTCAACTTTTTTTTTTTAAGATTTTATTTATTTATTTGACAGAGAGAAACACAGCTAGACAGGGAACACAAGCAGGAGGAGTGAGAGGGAGAAATAGGCTTCCTGCCGAGCAGGGAGCCTGATGTGGGGCTCAATCCCAAGATTCCAGGATCATGACCTGAGCCGAAGGCAGTCGCTTAACCAACTGAGCCACCCAGGCGCCCCTATATATTCAGCTTTTAAAGAAACTGCCAAACTTCTCCAGAGTGATTGTACCACTTTTTATTCCTACAAAGAGGGTGTAAGAGTTCCAGTTCCTCCATATCCTTGCCAATGCGGGTATGTCAGTCTTTTTATTCCAAGTAGGTGTGAAATTGTGCTTCTGACTTGCATTTTCCCTAATGACTGTTATGCATCTTTCTTGTATATTTATTTGCTGTGTATCTTCTTTCGTGAAATGTGTTAAAATCTTGTGCCCATTTAAAAAAAAACTGGGTTGTTTTCTTATGCTTAAGTTTTGAGGGTTTTAAAATATTCTCAATATTAAGGTAAGGTTTTTAACTAAAAATTCAATCTTTTTAATAACCAGGTATATTAGACCAGGTATATAGAGCTATTTCTTCCTCTTCTTCTTTTTTTTTTTTTAAGGATTTGTTTGAGAGAAAGAGAGCACGTGCACGAGCAGGGAGAAGGACAGAGTTAGGGTGAAGAGGGGGAGGGGTAGAGGGAGAAGCTGACTCCCTGCTGAGGAGGGAGCCCAATGAGGGGCTCAATCCCAGGACCCTGGGATCATGACCTGAGTTGAAGGCAGTTGCCTAACCGACTGAGCCACCCAGGTGTCCCTAGAGCTATTTCTTCTTGAATGAACTTTAGTAACTTCTGTCCTTCAAGGAATTTGTCCATTTAATCTAAGTTGTCAAATTTACTGACATGATATTTAACATTTAACATGATAACATTTAACATTGTTCATAATAGCCCCTGATAAATATTTTAATATCTGAGATGTCACTTCTTTAATTTCTAATAGTAGAAATTTGTATCTTCTCTTTTATCATAATTAGTCTGGCTAAATGTTTATCAATTTTATTAATCTTCTCAACGAACCACCTTTAAGTTCTACTGATTTTTTCCCTACTGTTTTTCTGTTTTCTATTTTACTGACTTCCACTCTGACTTTATTATTTAATTTCTTCTGTTTGGGTTTAATTTGCTCTTCTTGTTCTAGTTTAAGTTGGAAGCTGAGACCATTGATTTGGGAAATTTTTCTTTTCTAACACAGGCATTTTTCTCTCTAAGTACTGCTTTAGAGACAGCTCACAGATTTTGATAATTTGCATTTCCATTTAAATTAGAATATTTTTCTAATTTCTCTTTTGGTTTTGTATTTGACGCATGGGTTATTTATAAGTGTGTCATTTAATTTCCAAATATTTGGAATTTTCTAGCTATCTTTCTGCCACTGATTTTACTAAAATCCAGCTGTGGTCAAAAACATACTTTATGGGGCGCCTGGGTGGCTCAGTCGTTAAGTGGATGCCTTCAGCTCAGGTCATGATCCCAGAGTCCCAGGTTCGAGCCCCACATGAAGCTGCCTGCTCAGCGGGAGGCCTGCTTCTCCCTCTCTCGCTCCTCCTGCTTGTGTTCCCCCTCTCTAGCTGGGTTTCTATCTCTCTCAAATAAAATCTTAAAAAAAAAATTTTTTTTTAAACATACTTTATATGACTTGAGTTCTTTTAGGGTTAATAATATATATTTAATGGCTCAGAATATGGTCTATCTTGTTAAATGTCCCTTTTGTACTTGAGAAGAGTATTCTGCTGGTTGAACAGTGTGTTTAATGAGTATCAGGTCAAGTTAATTTATAGTGTTACTTAAGACTTCCACAGACATACTGATTTTCTGTCCAATTATTAATAGAAGTATGTTGAAATTTCCAAATATACTTGTGGATTTGTCTGTTTCTCCTTATAATTCTATCAGTTTTCTTCTTCATTTATTTTAAAGTTCTCTCAAAAGTTTCATGAATGTTTGGGGCTATTATCTTCATTACACTGTAGGTACTGTATTGCATTCATCATCATGAAATGACCTGCTTTATCCTTAGTAATATTGTTTGCTGTGAAATCTACTTTGTAGCCTCTTCAGTTGTTTTTTTTTTTTTTAAGACTTTATTTTCGGGGCACCTGGGTGGCTCAGTTGGTTGGGCGACTGCCTTCGGCTCCAGTCATGATCCCCGAGACCCGGGATCGAGCCCCACATCGGGCTCCCTGCTCGGCGGGAAGCCTGCTTCTCCCTCTCTCACTCCCCCTGCTTGTGTTCCCTCTCTCGCTGTGTTTCTCTCTGTCAAATAAATAAATAAAATCTTAAAAAAAAAAAAAAAAAAAGACTTTATTTTCAAGTAATCTCTACACCCAACATGGGACTCAAATTTACAATCCTGAGATCAAGACTTGTATGCTCTACCAGCTGAGCCAGCCAGGGGCCCCTCTTCAGTGCTCTTTTTATTAGTGACAGACTGTGGTATATATCTTAAGCATGGCATATCTTTTTCTATCCTTTTACACAATGAATCTATTTCTGTCTTTATTTTAAGGTGGGATTCTTACAGGCAGCATATAGTTCTTTCTATTCAATCTAACAATCGTGATCTTTTATTTTTTTAATTTTTAAATTTTTACTTATTTATTTGACATAGAGAGATCACAGGTAGACAGAGAGACAGACAGAGAAAGAGGGGGAAGCAGGCTCCCTGCTGAGTAGAGAGCCCAACACTGGGCTCTATCCCAGGACCCTGAGATTATGACCTGAGCTGAAGGCAGAGGCCCAACCCTCTGAGCCACCTAGGCACTCTCAATCTCGGTCTTTTAATGTAAACAGCTGTACAGACTATTCATATTTAATATGATAATTGATATGTCTGAGTTTAAATATATCATCTTGCTTTCTGTGTCTCATCTGTACTTTGTTCTCTTTTCTTCTTTCTCTGCCCTCTTTTTGACTATTTTTAAAAAACAGACTTTATTTTTTAGAGTAGTTTTAAGTTTATAGCAAAACTGAGCAAAAGGTACAGAGATTTCTCATATGCCCTCTGCCCCACATATATATAGCCTCTTCTATTATCAACATCGCCCATTAGAGTGGTACATTTGTTACAAATGATAAACCTACATTGACACATCATTATCATTCAAAGTCCATAGTTTACATTAGGGTTTAATCCTAGTGTTGTACATTCTATGGCTCTGGACAAATGTATAATGACATTACAGAATCACAGAGAGTGGTTTCACTGCCCTAAAAGTCCTCTGTGCTTTGTATATTAATTCCTCCTTTCCCTTTAACCCTTGGAAATCAGTGATCTTTTTACTGTCTCCATAGTTTTGCCTTTTCCAGAATGTCATATGCTTGGAATCATATAGTATGTAACTTTTTCATATTGATGTCTTTTATTTAATAAATGCCTTCCTCCATGTGTTTTCATGGCTTGATGGCTTCCTTCATTTGGGAAGGAAGGCTTCTTCCATGTGTTTTCATGGCTTGACAGCTCATTTCTTCTTAGTGTAAAATAATATTCCATTGTCTGGATGTGCCACAGTTTATTTTTCCATTCACCTGCTGAAGGACATCTTGATTGCTGCCAAGTTTTTAGCAATTATTAAGAAAGCTGCTATAAACATCCATGTGCAGGTTTCTGTGTGAACCCAAGTTTTAACTCATTTGGATAAATACCAAGGAGCATGACTACTGGATCACATGGTAAAGAGTATATTTATTTTTTAAGAAACTACCAAACTACCTTCCAAAGTAGTTGTATCATCTTGCATTCCTACCAACAATGAATGAGAATTCATTCCTACTGTTCCATATCCTTGCCAGCATTTGGTGTTTGTGCTCTGGACTTTGGTCATAATAGGTATGTAGGAATATCTCATTGTTTTAATTTGCATTTCTCTGATGACATATGATGTGGAGCATCTTTTCATGTGCTTATTTGCCATCTTGTGTCTTCTTTGGTGAGGTGTCTTTTAAGGACTTTGGCCTGTTTTTAAATTTTCTTTGTGAGTTTTAAAAGTTCTTTGTATATTTTGGATAGTAGTCTTTTAACCATTTATGTCTTCTGCAATTATTTTCTCCCAGTCTGTGGCTTATCTTCTATTCTCTGAAGGGCTGAATATTTTTTATGATTCTTTTTATCTCCTTTCTTGACTCAATAGCTGCAACTCCTTATTGTATTATTTTGATAGTTCTTTTCATCTTAACTTACCAGTCTACCTTCAAGTAATACTTTACCACTCCACTTATAGTATAAGTCTTTACAACAGTATATTTCCATTTTTCTCCTCATGGTTTTTGTGCTGTTGTTGTCATACAGTTTACTCCACCATAAGTTATGAACCTCACAATACATTATTGCTATTTTTGCTTTAAAAAGTTAATTATGGGGATGCCTGGGTGGCTCAGTTGGTTAAGCGACTGCCTTCAGCTCAGGTCATGATCCCGGAGACCCGGGATCGAGTCCCACATCGGGCTCCCTGCTTGGCGGGAAGCCAGCTTCTCCCTCTCTCCCTCCCCCTGCTTGTGTTCCTTCTCTAGCTGTGTTTCTCTCTGTCAAATAAATAAAATCTTAAAATAAGTTAATAATGTTTTAAAGAGTTTAAGGCAATGAGAAAAAAAGTCTTTGTATTTATCCATGTAGTCACCATTTTTAATACTCTTCATTCCTTTGTGTAGATTCAGGTTTCTAGTTTGTATCACTTTTCTTCTACTTGAAGGACTTCCTTTACATTTCTCATCTGCTGATAATGAATTCTTTCAACTTCTGTATGTCAGAAAAAGTATTAATTTCATTTTTTAAAAAAAGATATTTTTGTTAGGTAAATAATCCTAGGTTGAAGGTTTTCTCTTCAGTACTATAAAGATGTTGCTCCATTTTCTTCTAGCTTGCACTGCTTCTGATAAGAAATTTTCTGTAGTCCTTATCTTTGTTCCTTGTAAATAAGGAAACCATCCATTTGCTTTTAAAAGTTTCTCTTTACCACTGGTTTCAACCAATTTAATTATGATGTGTCCTGGTGTAGTTTTGTTTCGTGGGCTTGGTGTTTCTTAAGATTCTTAGATCTGTTGGATTTATAGATTCCACCAAATTTGAAAAAATTTTAGTCATTATTCCCTCAAATATATTTTCTGCCTTGCTTCTATTTCTTCTTCAGATTCCCTAATCACATGTATATGTAGGCTCCCTGAAGCTGTCCCATAACTCATAGTAGTCTATGTTTTATTATCATTTGTAAAGAAATCTGACCTTTTTAATTAATTTATTTTTGAGGAACAGCATGCATGTGTGTGAGTGGGGGGTGGTGGTGAGTGGAGTGGGGAGGGATGGGACAGCAGAGGGAATCTTTTTAACAGATTATCTATCTATCTATCTATCTATCTATCTATCTATCTATCTATCTATGTTCAGTTAGTCAACATATAGTACATCATTAGTTTGAGAGGGAGAGAATCTTAACCAGACTCCACACTGAGCATGGAGCCCAAAGCAGAGCTCAATCTCATGACCTTGATATCACAACCTCAATCAAGATCAAGAATCAGATGCTTAAATGACTGAGCCACCTCAGCGCCCCTATTATTATTATTATTATTATTATTATTATTAAATCTCTGTGCTTCATTTCAGATAGTTTCTATTTCTATGTGTTTCTCCTTAAGCGTCCAATGTGCTGTTCATACTATTCAGTTAATTTCTACCTCGGAGACATCATAGTTTTCAACCTTCCAGTTCGTTTTGGGTCTTTTCTATACCTTCCACATCTCTACGTAATAAGTTCAGTCTTTCCTCTAGCTTCCTGAACATATGGAATACGGTTATAATAATAACTCTCTTAAAGTCTTTGTCTACTAATTCTATCTTCTGTGTCAGTTCTGTATCAGCTGTTTTGTTTTATTTATTTATTTATTTATTTATTTATTTATTTATTTATTTATTTTAAGATTTTATTTATTTGACAGAGAGAAACACAGCCAGAGAGGGAACACAAGCAGGGGGAGTGAGAGAGGGAGAAGCAGGCCTCCCGCCGAGCAGGCAGCCCGATGTGGGACTCGATCCCGGGTCTCCAGGACCATGACCTGAGCCAAAGGCAGTGGCTCAACCAACTGAGCCACCCAGGCGTCCCTGTTTTGTTTTTTTTAAAGATTTTATTTATTTATTTGACAGAGAGAGAGAGAGAGAGATCACAAATAGGCAGAGAGGCAGGCAGAGAAAGAGGGGAAGCAGACTCCCCACTGAGCAGAGAGTCCGATGTGGGACTCGATTCCAGGACCCTGAGATCATGACCTGAGCCAATGGCAGAGGTTTAACCTTCTGAGCCACCCAGGCGCCCCTCTGGATCAGTTTTGATTCAATAATTGATTGATCAACTGACTGAGTATTCTCTTCATTGTGGGTTGTATATTCATTTCTCATTATGCCTGTTAATTCTGATTAGGTGCAAGGCACTGTGAATATTACCATGATGGGTGCTGGATATTTCTAATAGTCCTGTAAATATTCTTGACCTTTGTTCTGTGATGCTATTTAATTATCTGGAAACAACTTGGTCCCTCTATGTCTTGGTTCTGCTTTTAAGCTTTGCTAGGCAGGATCAGAGGAGTGTTTATGAAGCAGAGGTTTATTTTTTCTCCATTCACATGGCAAGTATCTTCTTAGTATTCTACACCATGCTCCATAAATTACAAAACTTTCCTCTCTGGCTAATGGAAATAGGCACTATTCCTGGCCCTGTGTAAGCTCTGCATATTATTCCATCTAATCCTTCTGGGTGGTTCTTTACCTGAACAGTTTCTTCACAAGAATGAGCTGATTCATACTCATCTGAATAACAGAGAAGGAACCCTGCAGATTCCCAGATTTCTCTCTCTGTGGAGCTCTCTCTTCTCTGATAGTCCCCCTGAAACCTTTAGCTGCCTTGGCATCATGAAACTCCCAACTTCATCTGTTCATCCCAGGGAGACAACAAGGCTTTGCCTAGATGTCTTCTCCCTGTCCAATGGTCTCTGTAATTTCTCTAGACAGTATGTTAGGGTAATCATAGGGCTCACTTCATTTGTTTTCCATGTCTCAGGAAAGACTATCCTATTCATCGATGCCCAATGTCTTGAGAACCATTGTTTTTTGTTTTTTGTTTTTTAAAGATTTTATTTATTTATTTGACAGAGAGAAACACAGCGAGAGAGGGAACACAAGCAGGGGGAGTGAGAGAGGGAGAAGCAGGCTTCCCGCCAAGCAGGGAGCCCGATGTGGGGCTCGATCCTGGGTCTCCAGGATTATGACCTGAGCCGAAAGCAGTCGCTCAACCAACTGAGCCACCCAGGCGCCCCAGAGAACCATTGTTTTATATGTTGTGTCTGGATTTTTGTTGTTTCAGTCAGGAGAGTAAATCTAGTTCCTGTCACTCCATCTTGGCCAGAAGCCACTGTATAATAGCATCACCCTTAATTTCCTTTATTTATTCATACTATACTTTAGTTCCACAAAAGTCAGTCCTGGTGATTGGAGCCAAGAGAGTCAGAAGAGTGGGCTTTAGTTGGAACACTATTATCAGCTATACCTGGAATCTGGAGATATATAGAATTTCCCAGCTATGAGTCTTTTCACTCATTATAGGAGTCTGTCATAAAACCAGATGAAGCTGTTTGAGCTCCTTGAGGGTGGAGACCCCAACTAATGCAATTCTGAATCTCCAGCATACAGAAAGGTAAATAAAGTATGGTTTTGATTAGACAAAACTAAACATAAATATTCCACTGTATCATCCCCATTGTAATGAAAGCTGTGTGCTCAACACTTTACATACATTATTTTATTCAAACCACACATTTAGGTATATATCATTCCTATTTTATTGATAAAGAAACTAAGGCTTAGAAAGATTAAGTAGCTTCCACAATACTACACTAGTCAGTGGCCGAAATGGAATCTGAGCGACATCTAGCCATGCTCTTGATCTCTGTGTAATACTATATTCTATAAAGTTTTCCTAGACCACTGGCTTCCTTGATGAAAGGCTAACTTCAGATTGTGCAATCTAAAGTAGTTGTTGCACTTAACCACCCTGTATCCAGGGTTCCCACACATCAATATGGAAGATCCCTACCAAAGTACTAGTTATTACTTTACACTTACCTGCTTCGTCTCATATGAGCAGCAGGGAAGAAATCGGTGCCGGGTGATCTCATGAAATGATTTATGCAGTTTGGTCCCAAATTCTTGAGTGTCAGCAGCCTAAAATGGGCCAGAGATGAAACATGCCGAATTCCAGTACTAGCAACCAAAAGGAAAGTACCCACAGGATATGGGAAGAGGATGAGACAAACAGGAAGGCAAACCACTGACATCCCTCATGTTACATTAGGAGTTTCTTAATTCCTATGGATATAGGAGAAGTAGAGAGAAGGCCTGGGATACATGGCATGAGACAAGTAGTTGTGGCTTCTCTATGTCTTCCAATTTCTGTTACCTAAGCAATATCTTTCAAACAAGGCCTTTGTTCTCCTAACTTTATAGGAAATACATATCCCAGAGATCTATCTGTTCAAGGGGTTATATAAACTGCTTTCCTCTAAAACAAGTTCCAGGAGAGCAGAGGTTTCACTATATTCAACTAAGACTGATATAAGAACTTTTCCTCAGATAAATCTTTTAGTGAAGAAAGGGAGAAGATAATAGCATCCATAAAGAATGGGTAATAACCTCTAAGTTTTAGTATAGAATTACAGGATATTAAAGTTAAAGGGGACAAGAGTAATCACCTAATACAACAAACTAATTTTATATGTGAGAAAACTAAAATCCAAAAAGGCGAAGTGAACCACCTAAGATATCATGACTTGTTATACAAAAGTTAGGGCTGACCTTAGGATTTCCAACACAGCCTTCTTTTCATTACCCTGTGTTATCCACATGACCCAGAAAGCTGACGCTGCAGGAAGCACTACATTATAAAGGTGTTATACTCTTAGACCTAGTAACTCCACTTATAGAAATTTATTCTAGGAAATAATCCAGAAGAAGGAAGATATCACACAGAGGTATTAACTCAAATACTATTTATGTGGGCAAAAAGAATATAAGCAACTTAAATACCTATCATTAGGGTCATTAGGGGAATGGTTTATCAAATTAAATTAAACTGGGCGCCTGGGTGGCTCAGTGGGTTAAGCCTTTGACTTCAGCTCAGGTCATGATCTCAGGGTCCTGGGATCGAGGCCCGCATCAGGCTCTCTGCTCAGCAGGGAGCCTGCTTCCCCCTCTCTCTCTGCCTGCGTCTCTGCCTACTTGTGATCTCTGTTAAATAAATAAATAAAATCTTTTTAAAAAATTAAATTAAACCAATGTAGTGAAATTGGGTAGCTGATACAAATTTTATAACAGTTAAAATGGGGAAATGTCAAATTATATATGAATATAGAATTCTTTGGTTATAACTATATAACTTGTATGAGAAAATATGAAAAATTTTTAATTACAGTAATAAATATTATTGCTATTATTTTAAATTTTGAATGCATTATACTATTTTTTCAAGAAACAAAGTACAAAAAAATAAAGCAACAGACATGGAGTGAATGGGTCACCCCACTGATAATATCAATTGGTCAGCACACATTCCTAAGAGGAAGGAAAGAAACTCACATTTATTCAGAACCTACCGTATGCTATATGCATGTTCACACTTAGCCCTCACCCTTGTAATAACCCTCTGAGGTACTATTATTTTTTCCAATTTATAGATGAAGCTCAGAGAAATTAAGTACAGGCCTAAGTCCACATAGCCAGTAAGTAAATGAGCCAAGAACTGAACTCAGGCCTCTGACTTCAATTGTTATACTATTCCATACTGCCAAATATGTGTAATACTTAAGGCTACTCAGTTATTTCCAATGTTTTCTGTTACCATGCGATAACAAAACATTCTTCAATAAGGAACTGGGAATCACTGGTCTTAGCTCTAACTCTAACTAGCTATGTGACCTAAAGCAAGAAGAAATTTTAGATAACTTATTTTCTCATTTATAAAATAGTGCTCCCTTCAACAGCATACACTCCTTTATAAAATAGTAGACACATACTATCCATTCAATAAATATTTCTTAAAACACCACAGGCCTGATACTATGTAGGATCACAGTAGGATAAAAATGAAATAATGTTTCTAAAAGCTCTGTACATAACACTGTATTAGGCAGTAGAATGTCATTAAAACCCTGGCACTTTAAAGCAGCCCCAACCTCCTACTAACTTGAAGGGCCTGGAGACAGATCTTTCGGAAGCTACTGCTGGTGCTTCCAGTCAAGATACTCATGATGGAATTCACAGCCACTGAGAGTGAGGCCTGCAATTTCTGATGATCCTAAGGAATATAATAAGTAAAAAGTGATGGCAGTTTATAATAATCCCAAGCTATGGTTCAGAAAATCCAACAAGAATCAAAGGTTTCAGTAACAGTAGGATTTCAACAACTCTTCCCTCTCCATCAACACTTACTGAGATCATGCCATAGAAAAGACAATTAAGGATTAAAATAATGTTTTCCCCTTTTGCAAAGATGAGTTACAGACACAGACACACTGAGAAAAGATAAGCCATGAGACACTAGGCAATAAAACAGATGTGCTTACTATTTAAAAAAAAAAAGCTTTAAACTTTGCTCTCTTAGTGTGTTTTTTTTTCCCTGAAAGTCGGGGGGAGGGACATATGAAGCCAAGAAATATGTTACCAAAAGTGTACAGGATAGAGGAAGCCAGATAAAAAGAGGTGGTGATGGGGCACCTGGGTAGATAAGTTGGTTAAGCCTCTGCCTTGGGCTCAGGTCATGATCCTGGAGTCCCAGGATCAGGATCCCTGCTCAGAGGCAAGTCTGCTTTTCTCTCTCCCTCAGCACCTCCTCCTCCCCTATGCCCCACCAACTGGTGCTCACTCACTTTCTCTTGCTCGCTCTCACAAATAAATAAAATCATTAGAGAGGGAGGGAGAGAGAGAGAGAAAACAATGTTATAAAGCATTAGGAAATGAGGGAAGAATGTAAGATTTAGAGAAGCAGTAACTCCAGAAGTATGTGTGGGAAGGGAAGACAGATGAGGAAAAGGCTCATTATTAGTCATTTTTCTCTATTATTTTGTCCCTATATACTCAAATTCACCTATTAGGAGATAAGACTATGCAAGCTGGTTACAGTGATATATCCTAAATTAAAGCCCGAGTTCCTAAGCTACAGGCAATGTAAGGATTAGCGAAGCTAACAAAAGAGATACAGGCATTAAGGGAGGAAGGGCTCTCAGGCTCGGTCATATCCTCCAATTCTTTTTCTTAGAGTAGGAGAAAAGGAGTTGTGAATTTCTTATTACCTTGGTGGCTTGGTGATGCTGTTCCAAGGCCTGGTCCATGGCAACCTGGACGGAATCTTGCACTACTCTGTGGCTCTCTGTGAGGATGGCACTGAGCTGAGTGGTGAGCAACGTGTGGACTCCTAAGGAGAGGGAAAATATTGAAGACCTCGAATGAGAATGGCCACTTCGAGACTGCTGTTATGTGCTGTGAGTCAGGGGGAATGAGAAAGAGGCCTCTTTTTTTTTTTTAAGATTTTATTTATTTATATGACAAGAGAGATCACAAGTAGGCAGAGAGGCAAGCAGAGAGAGAGGAGGAAGGCGGCTCCCTGCCGAGCAGAGAGCCTGATGTGGCCAAAACAAAAAAACCCGAAAACCAAAACCAAAACCAAAAAAAAACCCAAAAAAACCAAAAAAACCCCAAAAAACCCCCCAGCAACTTACAAACCCACCCAATTCCACCTGCAAATGAAAAAAAAATTCAAAAATTAAGTATGAAGGTTGACATTATTTTTGAAGAAAGTGAGGGATCCTGTTTGATTCATATCAGAAACAGAAATATAGGGGCGACTGGGTGGCTCAGTTGGTTAAGCCACTACCTTTGGCTCAGGTCATGATCCTAGAGTCCCAGGATCGAGTCCCGCATCGGGCTCCCAGCTCCATGGGGAGTCTGCTTCTTCCTCTGACCTTCTCCCCTTTCATGCTGTCTCTCTCTCACTCACACATTCTCTCAATAAATAAATAAAATATTTTTTAAAAAGAAAAAGAGAAATATATACCACATGCTATAAACAATGATATTGGTGACTCCCAAAAGACAGGAGAAGGAGGAAGAGAAAAAGGAAAACCCTGTTGAAGAAGTATGTCTACCCTACTCCCTTCCTGTGTGAGCATCACTGTTGTGGTGAGCCACAGTTACCATCAGGGTCTCAATCCTTTCACATATGCCATGATACAGAAAAAGTTAACACTCACAAAGATGACTCTGAGACCGCTAGTCTTTTTAAATGGGGGCTATTTCTAATAAAGTAACCATAGGCATCATGGCTCAGAAGAAAAGCTAACAGGTAAGAGTGATAGGCAAAATACACAAACAACAACGGGCTGGCATTGATGACCCGGAGACAACAGACATGGGAAGACAAATTCACTTTATACCTGAGAAAGTACTTCTTAATTAACCTTTTCTTTTTCAGTGTTTTTCTATTCTTCCCTGAATGCTCTGTTCAAAAGCACTATGGTGAAGCAGCCTACAGCTGGCTGGCTGTTCTCAGGGCTGCATTAAAAATGCAAACCAGAAGGTACATTTTCTACCACAAGGCACCATGATGCCTTCCCAGAAAGGAGTGCAGAATGTGGTCTGCTCAAACGGAATCCAAAACTGGAGTCTGGAGAACATAGATTCTAGAGGGAATTCAACCGCTAACTTGTGGTGACCAAGTCCCTTTACTTTTCTCACTCCAAAACTAAAATTGGCTTTATACCACCTGTTCTCACAGGCATATTGTACAGATAAACTGGGATAATATATATGAAGTGTTTTGAAATGTACATTGCAATATTTAAAGGGAAAATATTGCTATTGCTATGATGATATCATATGTATTACAGTTTTCCATTGTTCAGTGCTAAGAAAAGCCTCAAGAAACCAGTTAGGTCCCTTTTGAAAGCAGACATTTAATTAAAAAGCTACAAGCCTGTTCCCCTAAAACTGCTGATCCTACCAGATGCCTTTAACGTTGTAGCAAAATAATGAGTTAATCATAGAAAAGTTACCATGACAAGGTGGGCAGGAGGCCAGTTAAGTGATTTTTTTAAGACACATGGAAACAGACTGTAGTTCTGCACAATCTGTTTCCTAAAAGTAGCTCTAGAGAAAGCTTTCAAGGATATGAGAAAGAATAAGGGAAAAAGAAGATAAAATTACTGTATCTCTATCTCTATCTACCTACCTTTACCATACCTCCTTTTTCAAAGGCTAGTCAGTCCTAAACTACCAGATGTGTAAGGAAATTTCAAAAGATTTGTAGTATAGGAGCTCCTGGGTGGTTCAGTCAGTTGAGTGGCCTGCCCTTAATTTTGGCTCAGGTCATCTTCTTGGGCTTCTGGGATCAAGCCCAGCATCATCATCATTGGGCTCCATGCTTAGTGGGGAGTTTGTTTCAGGATTCTCTCTCTCTCTCTCTCTCTCTCTCTCTCTCTCTCTGCCCCTCCCCCACTCCCTCAAATAAATAAATCTTTTTTAAAAAAAGATACTTAGTATGTTTACTAATGCAGTGATACATTTCTATTTAATCCAATATCCAAGGTCACTACCTAAAATGCTAGAGTCAAGCTAAGCAGAGATGTATAAACTATCATATTACTACAAGAATGACAGGAAACACTGGTTTTTAAGGAATCTGAGTTCTTCAGGTATGTTTGATAGGATTCAGAAAATGGTATGAGACTCTATGTCTTCCTAGGAAAGACTGAATGTGGTAATCCCTCTAGCAGACCTAAAAAAAAAAGAAAAAAAAAAAAAACCACCAAAATCAAGAGCAAACAACAACCAACAAAAAGCCCTGCCAAAGACAGTAAATCTTAAGTCTTGAGGGTCTTTAGCCTTGGAAGGGCCTTTGATAGCACCTAGTTTAACAATCTCACATTAAATATATGAAAAGGGAAGATCAGGGTGCCTGGGTGGCTCAGTGGGTTAAAGCCTCTCACTTCAGCTCAGGTCATGATCTCAGGGTCCTGGGATCGAGGCCAGTGTCGAGCTCTCTGCTCAGCCGGGAGCCTGCTTCCTCCTCTCTCTCTGCCTGCCTCTCTGTCTATTGTGATCTCTCTCTCTGTCAAATAAATAAATAAAATCTTAAAAAAAAAGAAAAAGAAAAGAAAAGATGATTTATGTGACTTGCTTCCCAAAAATCACTGAGGAATTTGGTTAGAACTAAAATTAAACCCAGCTTTCTTGATTCTACCCTGAAGTCCTTTCCACTATACTAAGATGCTTCTCTTATCAGCCCCTGTCTGTAGAGCACAGGGTGGGTAACAATCCTAGGCATCCTCACTTTGCCCTTCTTGCTGGAAGCCTCATTGGTTTGGGTCATTTCTGTGCTCCCATTCCAGGACCTTGATGAATGAAACAGTGGAGCACCAGACAAGAGCTCTTCAAATAAAGAGTTGCAAGCCAGAACCCACAAAAGCAATGTGCTTCTCTCCCAAACAATATATAGATACTGGGTAAAGACAGGAGAACCACAGAAGGCGGGAAGCGGGAAAAATCCCACAGCTGACAACAGTTTGTTCAATAAATGGCACAGTCAACATGAGCTCTTCTGATCTGGGGATGTAAGCTGTCTCCTTTCTCTCATGACTCAGTGGGAGCAGGGCCACACCAAACAAGCACTGGAATGGCTGGAATAGAGTCCCAAGAAAAAATACTGGCTCACAGAGAACACAGAAACATAAAGGGAGCACCAAAAGGGAGGCTTATGAACCTTTGCCCAGACATTTATAAGCTCCACGCCTTGCTATTTCCAAGTTTAGGAGGGCACTGAGAAACACTCTTTGGTGCGCCTGGGTGGCTCAACTGGTTAAGCGTCTGCCTTCAGCCCAGATAATGATCCCTGATTGAGCCCTGGAATCAAGCCCCTGCTCAGCAGGGAGTCTGCTTCTCCCTTTTCCTCTGCCCCTCCCCGTCCCCTGCTAGTGCTCTCTCTCAATTAAATAAATAAAATCTTTAAAAAAACCACTTAAATTTATATCTCAGTGTTTACTGGATTAAAATGCATAAGCCAATTCCCATTCCCACTCAGTGGTTTTCAAACTTTACTATATTTAAAAATTACCTGAGAATCTTGTTAAAAATGCAGATTCTTGAGCCATACCATATTTTTACATTGAAACTAAAACAATGAGTTAATCCCTTGGCTCAGGAAGGAGCATATTTTCAAATATTGCAGGTGATTCTGATGCATATGTTTCATAGACCACCAAAGAGAACTTTTCTGCTAACAGTTTATCACCAGTTTGTTAGATAAACTTTGAAGGCCCCCTTTGTATGCCTCAACAAGGACAGTTTCTCCCTCCAGAGGTCTATGTGGCAATCACACACCCATTCATACCAATACACTCCCACACCTCCTTATGTTGTAGTTGAGAGAGATGTTGCATCAAGGCCAAGCAATACCAGTAATGTTTCTTGATTCCACCTGGCAAAGAGATAACATGGTGGGCAGTTCTCAGGCCTGAGCTTTAAAAACATAAGGATATCTGAATCCTGTCTCAGTCAAAGGAAATCATAATCCTCAGGTGAAGTCTGGGCATTTTTTAGAAGCTCTCCAGGTATATATCATGCAGCTAAGGTTGAGAACCACTCATCTAAGGTAACAGACTCTGTTGAGACCATTATAGGAAGTATCCACTGATACCTGGCCAACTAAATCTGGGAATGTCATCATGTAAGTGGTGTTTCAGGTTATGTATCTTTTCCATAGAGCAAGTAACTTATTTAGGCAAGGTTTTTCGTTAAAATTCATTGTTCTACAGAAATATA
The DNA here is from genome assembly GCA_004023965.1 of Spilogale gracilis. Lineage (NCBI taxonomy): Eukaryota > Metazoa > Chordata > Mammalia > Carnivora > Mephitidae > Spilogale > Spilogale gracilis. Next base: position 4,125 of record PITA01015755.1, on the reverse strand, counting down.
TGTAATTCAGACATGTGCATCATATAAAGTCTCCCTTTCTTTACTTTCTTAACTTTCAAGCACACCCAAACTGGCAGCTGCTATACCTACTCCACAGTTCTGTTTGCTGGACTGGAAATCCGCTGTGAAAATCCACAAAGAGAAAAAGCAGCAGAGTTTGTCCGTGGGAGTCCATATTCTGAGACTGATCTCCCTCATTGGATTCCACCTGATAACTCGCATCTGGAAGCACCAAATCTAGAGGACAAGATATTGCACAGTATTCTAAGATAAGTAAAGCCCTCAGAATGCTAAATAAATAAAGAACCTATACCTCAAACAAAGAAGGATCTGAGACAGATCTAAATTCAAACACTCCCTTCTCCTCCTGAACCTGTTTTTCTATGATGGAAGCAAATAATAGCAATTCAACAGAAGAAACATCAAAATAACAACTGGGTATGCAAAATGCAAACCAAATAGCACTCCTTATATTTATTGGGAAACATTAGTATAATACATTTATTGATTCCCCATACAACTTTCTCAGATATTACTAGTAAGAGGCAGAGGTCAGAGTCAAACCTGAGTAATGATAACGACAACAGCTAATTTGTATTAAATGCTTAACTACATGCTGCTCATGCTGCTTACTGTGTTAAATTCTTCACATAGAATATGTAAACATTTAGACTTCTCAACAACACTATGGCATAGGACCTATTCTTATATCATTTTATGGATTTTTAAAAAGGCACCAATAGATTAAATACATTGCCCAAAGTGAGGCACTAAGTGGTGGAACTATTTTAGACAGACTAAAAATCTGTGTTCTTAACCACATTAATATATTTGTATTTCCAGGTAATCTGATGCCCTACACTTTCTAGCACCTTGATCCTTTAGAATACAATCATGATAGTCCTAAGTTTCACCCAGATCTATACAGAGAAGTACCTTCATGTGGATTCTGGTTCTGTCCTTTACAGTCATGAGGGAGGGAAGCAGATGAGGGGACATTTTCTACATTACTCATTTCCAAAGTAAACTGAGCAAGTTCAGGCATCACAAATTGGCAAAAAAAGAAGGAAACAAAGCATGAAAATAAAAATTGAAAGAGAAAAGGAGATATGGAGAATCCTAGAGATTCAAAAATTCTAATTGCATGACATCCCACCTGTTAAGACGAGGCATTCTTTCTTCACAAAACCACTCATCTCCACAGACCCTATTCAAAGACACCCTCCTCTCATTGCACCCTCTGGAACAAGTACCTACTCAAGAAAAAAAATCCTTGCTCTGAGGCTTTCTTCCTAGAAAAGATTCTATCATTTCCCCTGAGGTACTTCATCCCAAGAGGCTTCAGTCTTCTCATACCAGTCAGAGTTTTAGAATGCCCCTTTCCCACTGGTCACCCTCCTCAGCATCCAGTTTACCAGACTACCTTCTAAATTTCAGAGAATTTCTAGCGAACAACAGTCAAGCTCAAAACTGTAAATCTCCTAGATATCACCTCATGGTTGCATATCCCTACTTTCCAGTTTATTTTTTGGCCCTGTTATTAAGCATCCAACTCTCAGTGTGATTCCCCAAGGTAATGTGGTCAGGCTCTACGTAAATACTACAGCCAGCTTCCTAAGTTGATTACTTTGTGGTTTATACTCCTGCTTTGAATTTATATGGTGTTCTAATTTCTTATAAGTAATTTAATGTGCATTTTCTCATTTCATTAGGAAATATTTCTCCCCCACAATAATTCAATGATGTTACTAAACTTTCTAAAACCCCAGATTTGACAGATTAAGGTACAACAGAAACCCTCTGAACAAGTCATTACAAGATGGAGGCTTACTATCTCAAGAGGACCAGGAAGAGAGAAGGCAGTAGAAGAAATGAGAGGAAAACCAGCATTAACATGTAATACCAAAACAGGTAGGCTCTAGTGTGGCTTTGACTACTGACCTGTTTGCTGCACTTCATGTAGATTCTCCAACTTAGCCAGACTCCCACCAGCAGCTCCCAACATAAACCATCAGATCACTGTGTCCTATTTTTTATGTATACCTATTTATATTTCCTTGCATTTCTCTAATATTCTTTGGGTTTCTTTATTCCTGTTCAAAGAGAGGGAGATATACCTCTATCCAAATTGAGATCCAAATTGGGCACCATACACAAGTGGTATTTCTTCCAGTCAATGAAATAAGAGGTATCTTTGAAGACAGTAGTAGTTGGCTGCTCCTGACCTGGCAATATCAAAGGCAGACCTGAAGGTCCATATAGAAATATGTATCGTTGCTAAGGAAAACTACTAGATTTTAGTTTTTTACGACTATGTATTCATTTGCATAAAACAAACATAACACCAACCTGTTTCACTCTCCCAGAAATAAACTAGGGTGCTAGATGATTACATAATGTATTCCTTTCCATACTGAATATAGGTGTGAGGCACCAGAAAAGATCCACTGAATCCCTAGAAATTTATTCTGGGTTTAATAAGTGTGTGCTATATGTATAGTATTGGGACAATTAGTTTATATATTCATCCTACTTATTCTCATCATAGGTTTGAGTGGTACTACAAGCTAAACACCATATTAAGTTCAGAAGATACAAAAATGAATATCCAGATTTAATACCTACATTTGAGTTATCATATTTATAGTACTAGAGACAGGTAAAAATCAGTAAAATATGGTGTGATACATGCTAGAATAGAAGTATATACAAAGAAATATGTTTCAGTTAAATATCTGAGTATATTCAGATTAAGAAGGAAACGCCTTACCTTCTCTAACCCTATTCTCTAACGAGCAAGGGGGGACAGGCCTCTGAAATGGTTTCCTTCTCTTGATTTCACTCCTACCCTTGCCCTCCCTTTCACCCAGGGTTTCTCCACCTTAGCACTACTGGCACTTTAAGCCAGGTAATTCTTCATTGTAGGGGCTGTCCTGTGCACTGTAAGATGTTTAGCAGTATCCCTGGCTGAGTATCCCCACCTACTAGATGCTAGTAGCATCCTGCCTGAGTCATGACAGTCAAAAATGTCCCCACATTCCCAAATGTTCTCTGAGGGCAAAATTTTCCAGTTAAGAACTAATATTTAACACTTTTTGTCCCCTGCACCAAAGCTAAATAAACCAGAATATATTTTCCTTTATCTTTTTTTGTTTTCATCCTCTTTTTAATAGGGCAAACATGAAGAATTAAGTGTGAAGATTAAAATTCTCACGCATAGGCACTGGGGCATTATGAAAAGTCACAGCAGAACAAGGGTAGACAGCACCCATAAATAAAGTCGCTATCACAAATCCAAGACATTTACACAGGAGCTAAGGCCAAGACATTCACTGTTTAGAGCCAGGAGAGCTTTGAGGTACTACAAACTCAGTAAGAGTGGAGTGTCTGAAGAGTCAAAATATGTGACTATCTTTTCACTGGGTTGTTAAAACCATTTACATTTAATATAAATACTGCTATGGTTTGGTTTAAATCTGCCATGTTGTTACGTGTTTTGCATTTGTTTCTTGTATTTCCCTCTTTTCTATTTTTGGATTCTATTCTGGACAGGGTGTTTTTGTAATTCCATTTTTATCCCCCTTTTTGACTTATTCATTATAATTTTTTATTGTAGTAACTTAGGGAGTGCTTTAGGCTTTATAGTGTACAACTTTATCAGTGCCTACTTTTAAATGATATCAAAACAGTTCACACACACAAAGTATAAGAATCCTGCAATCATATACTGCCATTTCTCCCCTCTTGGTCTTTGTACTATCGTTGCTCATTTTACTATGACACAGATTATAAATCTTATATACTGATGGCAATTTTTTTGCTTTAAAAAGTCAACTCGGGTGCCTGGGTGGCTCAGTGGGTTAAAGCCTCTGCCTTCAGCTCAGGTCATGATCTCAGGGTCCTGGGCTCGAGGCCCACATTGGGCTCTCTGCTCAGCAGGGAGCCTGCTTCCTCCTCTTTCTCTGCCTGCCTCTCTGCCTACTTGTGATCTCTCTCTGTCAAATAAATAAATAAAATCTTAAAAAAAAGTCAACTCAACTCTCTTTTAAAGAGATTTTTTTAAAATATGGCAAAAATCTGTGTGGGCAGCCCCCGAGTGTGTGGGCAGCCCCCGAGCGTGTGGGC
>PITA01015754.1:0-48919 GCA_004023965.1 Spilogale gracilis | reverse complement strand
GGACGCCTGGGTGGCTCAGTTGGTTAAGCCACTGCCTTCGGCTCAGGTCATGATCCCGGAGATCCGGGATCGAGTCCCACATCGGGCTCCCTGCTCGGCAGGAAGCCTGCTTCTCCCTCTCTCACTCCCCCTGCTTGTGTTCCCTCTCTGGCTGTGTTTCTCTCTGTCAAATAAATAAAATCTTTAAAAAAAAAAAAAAGAATTTATTTATTTATTTGACAGACAGATAGAGAGCACAGGTAGGAAGAGCAGCAGGCAGAGGCAGAAGTAGAAGCAGACTCCCCACTGAGCAGGGAACCAGATGCGGGACTCCATCCCAGGACCCTGGGATCATGATCTGAGTGGAAGGCAGATGCCTAGTGACTGAACCACCCAGGCACCCAACCACGCCATTCTTGATTTCCGCTCAGGTCATGATTTCAGTGTCATGGGACCAAGGCCACACTGGGCTATATGCTTAGAGCAGAATCTGCTTGTTCCTCTCCCTCTCAAATAAATAAATACAATCTTTAAAGAAAACAAGAGAATTCCTAAATTCATATGTAGATGTTTTTAGTGTCTTCCTCTTAGGAGTAAGTATCTCAAAATAGAATAAGAGAAGGGCAAAGTTTAACGCCAAAACAATGCCTGATGATGATCGTCAGTCCCTCACTCTGCTGGTATTCTGCACACCCATGAGCAAGGCAGCCAATTGCACAAGGCTGACCAGGTCTTCAAAAGAAGAAATGAACAGGATTCAAATTAAAAGGACTTAATTTTATTGTAAAAACACCCAAAGAGAATGCTTTGCTCAGTGTCAAATTTATTGATGGCCCAAACTTCTTAAATAAAGTTTTCCTCTCTTATTCTTCTCAAGTCATCAGAAGTTAACTTTAGAAGGAAGGCAATATAGGTTCATGAAAAATGAATTATAATAAAGTGAACACATATTTTCAAATGCTAAGTATTAAGCATAATAAATTAAAAATGTCTCCTGTCTTGTATCAGTTGATTTTTTAGCAATCTAAGATGGTGAGGTTTATATCTGTTAATTTCCTGTAACTTGTCATCTTTTTTATAATATACAAAATTCTACACCTTAGAAATGCCCAAAATCAATCATGTAAATATTTTTTCCTGGTTCTGAAATATTATCCCTGCAGAAGTTGTGAGGGCTCTAGAAGTGCTATGTCCTGAATAATATATAAGAGAGGAATCGTCTTTCTTCACTGTAAATCATTCCAGCATCACTTGTAATACAGGAAAAAAAAGGGAGACAGATTTTTATCTCTATCAATATTATCCATATAATTGATCCTTTAAAGTCTCAAGTCCAGCAGGAGACAAAGGCTGAGGCTTATGAAATGCACCAAATGCAAAACTCCCATATAAAACTAGGAATCACCAAAAGCAATTCTCCTTAGAATGACTTAGATGGAGCTAGAGAGACTGACCTCTCAAAGAAAGGTGGTAAAGAAATAAAGGCATTCCCCTGGGCACAGGGGAAAATAAAGCTTCCTTTATAATTTATAAGAAATCTGGCTCTCAAGTGGGTTGGACTAGAATTCATAATTCACCTCCACCAAAAAAACAATGTAAGTTGAGAATTAAATTTGAATCTATCCTGGGTTGGTAACTCAAAGCACAGTACACATAACACAAAAAAAGCAAATACTCTAGACTACAGAAATCCATTTCAAACTGTGCTTCTTAAACATGAGTTTGAAAAACATTGTGAAGCAAATCAAAGTGAGAAAAGGAAGAAAAAATACACTGCAAGACTACACATTGGAATGAAATGAGTAAAGATATAAAATATTTTTAGAATGCTTAAGGAAATATAAGTGGATAATAGTATAATAATGAGATAAGAAATTATAAAACTGCCTGTGTATATTAGAAACTAACAGGAAATAACTTTAAAAACTTCTAAAATAGAATAATATAACTATTGACAAAAGAAATTCTATTGACTAATTAGGTAGCAGTTTAAGCATAGCTAAAAATGAATGAATGAGGTAGAAGATATACTTCTGAAGGAAATAACAGGATGCAGCACAGAAAAATTATGTAAAAATATGGATGAAGCACAAAAAGCCATGGCAGAAAGAGAAAAGAAATCGAATATAAATTAGAGGATGCATTTTGAAGAGATATTGGCTTAGAATGCTAAAAAGCTGGGGGGGAAAAAACCCCACTAATTGTTGGGTCCAGGAAGACTAAAAACCACAGGACATAAATGGAAAGAAAACAGTGCTCAGATGCGTTATAGTGAGGCTGTCAAACAGGAAACACCAGGGGAAGTCTCTACAATAAATTAAAGGAAAGCAGTTTAATAATATAGAATGACATTTAGGCTGACAGCTTGTTTCTCAACAATAAAGTGAAACTATTAAAATAGCAGCATGATCTCTTCAGTTGCTTAAATAAGAAATAACAGCTTAATGTTATACACCTTATTTGAACTATCTTTAAATATTAAGGGGAAATTAAAAACATAATAATATAAGGCCAAAACATTTAGAAGAGGAACTTATAAATGATAGATTTCAGAAAGAAAAAGAAATGAGCTAGTATGAAATGTCACACAAAAAAATAGCTAGTCAAGAAAGTGATTAACATGTGGGTAAATCTAAACAAACATTGACTGTACCAAATAATAATCACAAAGGAATAGCTGTATTTATACCATACAATATAAGCTTTCAGAATTATTAGAAATAGGAGGATCAGGGGTGCCTGAGAGGCTCAGTTGTTAAGCATCTGCCTTCATCTTAGGTCATGATCCCAGAGCCCCAGGATGAGTCCCCCCCCCCCCCACATCAGGCTCCCTGCTAGGCAGGAAACTTTGCTTCTCCTTCTCTCACTCCCCCTGCTTGTGCGCTCTCTCTCTCTCTCTCTCTCTCTCTCTCTCTCTCTCTCTCTTTTTCTCTGTCAAATAAATAAAATCTTCAGCAAGAGAGGGAACACAAGCAGGGGGAGTGAGAGAAGAAGAAGCAGGCTTCCCAAGAGCAGGGAGTTCAATGCGGGGCTCAAACCTGGGTCTCCAACCTGGGTCTCTGGGATCATGACCTGAGCCGAAGGCAGTCGCTTAACCAACTGAGCCACCCAGGCACCCCAATAAATAAAATATTAAAAAAAAAACCAGGAGGATCATTAATTATTAGCAAAAATTCAAATCATCAGGAATAAATAGCAATTCTGATATTGCATGCACTTAATGGCATGACTTAAAAATGAAAGAATATCACCACCAGAATGGCAGATTTTAATACATACCTTACAGTAATTGCAGACCAACTACAGAAAAAAAATTGTCAATAGAGAAACAGATTTTTTCAAAACATCTGTGGGAATATATGAAACATGCATCCCCAAATTTCATGTACATATTAGAAAGCAAAAACAAGGAGGAGATCATATAATTCACACACTGGTAAATCAAATAATTCATTTCATATAGGAAATATTTTCTGACAAAAATGAAATTAAGTAAACATATAATTAAGTACCAAAAATATAACAACAAAAACCACAAGAATATTAGCAAAAAGGCAAATTTAATCTCAGTGGTGAGGGAAAAAATTCTGGAAATTAAAAAATACCAAATTACCTATTCTTTGCACTGAATAATATTATAACGCTACTATAAAATCAGTCAGCTAAATGTCTAAATAAAAAAAGTAAGCAAGAACAAGAAAAAAAAAAACCCTCACATGAAAGTAGAAGAAATGATGAAACAAGATGAAACCAAAAAGAGGGACAGACCATAAGAGACTCTTAATATTAGGAAAAAACTGAGGTTTGCTGGACGGGAGGGGTAGGGTGTGGGGTCACTAAGTGATAGATATTGGGGAGGGTATGTGTTGTGGTGAGCACTGGCTGTCATATAAGACTGATGAATCATAGAACTGTACCCTTGAAACAAATAATACATTATATGTTAATTACAAAAAATAAAAAATAAAATAAAAAAATAAACAAAATAAAAATAAAAATTAATGATATTAAAACATATCTAGACAATGAGTGAAACTCAAAATTAACTTGTTCAGGAGCATAATCAAACCAATAAAATTATTTGGCAAGGCTGATCTTGGCTGGGAGAGAGAGAAATGAAACAAAAATATCAAAAATGAAGAGAGAGAGAACAACACATAAGGTAGCGATGGATTAAAAAGTAATTCCATGTTTGAACAAATATGGCAATAAATGCTGACAATTGTGTGAAATGGATAACTTAGAGAAAAAAACTTAAAAGCAGCTAAAAATTTCAAAAGCAACTTAAGAAAAGGATAATTTGAACAGTCTTCCATCAATTAAGTCTTCCATCAATTAAAATCTTGTTGGATATTTTCCCACAAAGAAAAGCATCAGGCCAAGGCAGATATTCTACCCAACATTTATGATCATGATTTCAATCTTCCACAAACTTTTCCAGACAATAAGAAAAGGGAAAAGTATTTTATGCCTCATATACCATGATAACAAACCCAGGAAATTATAATAAAGAAAATTAGAGGTTTATACCCTCTTAAATATAAAGGCAAAAATCTGAAACAAGCATTTAAAAAAACCACATCCAGCTAAGGGACGCCTTGGTGGTTCGGTCAGTTAAGCATCTAACTCTGGATTTCGGCTTGGGTCATGATCTCGGGGTCCTGAGATGGAGCCCTGCATCAGACTCTGTGCTGGGTGTAGAGCCTGTTTGAGATTCTCTCACTCTGCCCCTCCTCTCCCCAAATGCAAATCTAGTTAAATACAAATTGTGTTTTCATCTAGAAAGGCAAAGGTAATTCAATTTCAGGAAAAAACAAACAAACAAACAAAATCTTATCTAATTTTCCAGGTTACATGGCTAGTATAAGATGTGGGCATGACATGAGGAGTGAGGAGGAGTGCCGGGTCTCAGCATCCAAGGGTTTCCCCATGCTTAAGAGCACGGATACTGTCAGGTAGCTCTCTCCCATAGCAACTGTCCCTTAGGTTTCTGTGACAGGTCACTTCCCTTGTCCCTTCCCTTTAGGCCTATGTTGAGGAGAAACTCCCTGAAGATTCTGAGACCCTGGGTGCTTTGTCGTCCTCTTTTCTCTACCTAGAACTTTAAAATGATTTGTTATTAAGTTAATAATGTTAAGTTACTATTTATTATGTTACTTTCAATTACCCTTAACTATAACATCTGTTTCCCACTGCTACTTTGACGTAACTGTTTTCAAAAACTATTTGGCATTATTAAAAAAAATTAAATGATTATCCCCATAGATGTTAGGATTCATTCCTGGGCATCAGTCCAGCATATTAATACCATGACTAGGTTCTGTGTGTGCCTGAGGACTTCTGCACTGCAGCCCTCAAGGGGAAAGGACAGGGCTAGCAGAAGGCAGCTAGCGCCAATGGGTTAGTCACCTCTTCCTGTGAGCAGATCCAACCATTTACTCCAGTATGACAGATGAATATGCATGTTTTACTCCGTGGAGAATTTGAGGATTTTCTTCCCTAGAGGAACTTTTCACATGTGACAAGAAAAGATTGATAGAGCAATGTTCACATTTTTTGTAATGGCCACAAATTTCAAATAACCTGAAGATTTATCGACAGATTAAAGAAATAATAATCTTGTATAATCTGATACTTTATAACAGTAATAATGAATGATAGAATGGACATATGTAGCATGTTACATAAACCAACATGGGTAAATCCTAAATAATTTCGAGCAAAAAAAGGTTTAAAAATATACAGTGACTCAATAGTCACACAATTCTAATACAACTAATACAAACCAATACTTTGTTCAAATACACATAAAAATGGGTAAATTATAAAGAGAAGAAAGGAATAATGAGTACACAGTTCGGGAAGAGAATAGTGATTACCTCTAGGTCAATATGGAGAAATGTAACCTGGCAAAGGTGACTTCAGGTTATTGTAATGTTCTATTTTTTTAAAAGATTTTATTTATTTATGTGACAGAGAGAAACAGCTAGAGAGAGAACACAAGCAGGGGGAATGAGAGAAGAAGAAGCAAGCTTCCCACCAAGCAGGGAGCCTGATGCAGGGCTTGATCATGGAACTCCAGGATCATATCCTGAGCCAGAATCAGAAGCTTAATGACTGAGCCACCTAGGTGCCCCTGTAATAATCTATTTTTTAAGCTGAGTGGGGGAGCATGAATGTCCATTTTATTCCTTTGCTCAACATTTACTTTGAAGAGTCTCTTATTTTTCATTTGTTCATTTTATTACAAAGCATATGCATGTTTTAAATATAAAAGATCCTATTAAGATCCACATGGATGCTACTTTTGAGGAATTCAACATATGTAGCTTAGAAATAACAATAATAATATAGATAATTTTTATAGATACCTTGTTTTGAGCAGAAATAACCCTAATTCTGGACAAAGTCAAGTACTAAAATCATACACTGATTCATATTTTACCCTTTGCACCTTTTAGTACCATTCAACATATAATTGGCATAATTAATGAACAGTCTGATAGGAGAAGCAGTTCCAGCAGTAAAAGGAAATTGTTTTGTGTACTCCCCTATGGATTCTGAAAGCTCCATAAAAGTACTGCTTGCAGAAAGAAGTGGAGAGGATGAATGACCCTTAGCTTTACCTAATGCTTGTACTTGATTGCTTTATAAAAATTATGCCCTCGAATAAGGCTTAAGGTAGTCATAAAATTGTAACCATGGCCAAAGAATTCTAAAATTAAAACATAATCCATTCCAGAATGATAATTATATTAGTGATAAACCACAGATATATAAATCTGTACTGGAAGTGGCTTCCAAAGACTGATTAAAAGAAATCCTATATTCTCTTACTTCAACATATTACTGGCAGAGGTTTCTTATCTCTACAAGTGAATATAACAATTTGCTTCACCTTAAGATGAGGAATGCTCATCTAGCCAATAGCTGCCTGTCAGAGATGAGGGACTTGGGAAACACATACAGAGAAAGCAAAAGGAAATGATAATGGTCATATCTTAAGGAAGGAAATTACTAACTCATTTTGGCTATTAAACTGTAATTGATACCAATTGATACACATTTTCTGAGGTAAAATGAATCATTGTCCTCCTCCCCACTCTTATGGAATTTGGATGTTTAAGAATCGATTATTATCAATGAATATCACTCTTATCAATGTTTCTTTCTTTGGTGAAATAATGACTCCCATTATTGCCATTTTTTATCTCGTGTCTTTTTGTTGTGGTATTTTAACAACTTATTTAACCTCCTTTTTATAAGAATTTTATGGTAGCAAAGAACTGGAAGTATTCCATCTCTCAAATAAAACTTGTGGATGGACTGAAAGGATTGAGAAGGGAGATGTTACTATAAAGATATACAAGTCATGTTGTTCAATGAGTATTTAAAATTGCCCAGACAGCTGAAATGTCTGTAGAAGGAAGAATGGATAAAGAAAGTGTGGTATATGCAGTTGACATCCGAACAACGTGAGGGTTAGGGGCACCAATCCCCCTCCCAGTGAAAAATCTGCATATGACCATATAACTTTTGACTCCTCAAAAACTTAACTAATAGCCTATAGCCTATTACCAATAACATAGTCAATTAACACTTGTTTTGTGTATGTATTATAGACTGTATTCTTACAATAAAGTTAGAGAAAAAAGTTAAGAAAATCATTAAAAAGGAGAAAATACATTTATATTACTATACTATAAGTCACATGAGGGAGATTAGAAGATGGCATAGGCCAGGTGACCGCATTTCGGGGAGTCCCCTAAAGTGAGCTCAATTTTTGCAAAAAACACTACAGGAACACTGTGAGCACCCATGAAATCAGCCTGAAATGTGATATTTCACAATTCTGGATCACTACGAGAGGACGAGCATTGCCAAAGAGGTAAAGTGGAGTGAGAGGGATCAGAGGGATATCCAAAGACAAGGGCTGCGGGGAGGAAGCCCGCGGAGGTGACCCATTGGAAGGCAATACCCCAGCACGAAAGTGCTCTGTGTTCAGGGAACAACAGCAGATTACGGTCTGATTCAAAGCAAAGAGAAACGGACTGCCTGAGGGGCACCAGGTGAGGGAACTCTGCGAAGCCCGAAGCCAGTGGAGCGGAGTCTATTTTTCCACAACTTTTTTCCTTTTTTTTTTCTTTCCTCCGCTGCTGCTTTTCTCTGCTGCTTCTCTCCACCCCGTGGGCCAGGGATGGACCCCCTAGGGAAGGCGATTTTGCAGACTTGCATGGGACATGAGGGCCGTGGGACCTCAGTCCCTCCTGCCTGGGTGTGAACCACAGATTCCCTGGGCAGAGACAATGTCCCACGACCTAAAATCAGTTGCGGATTCCGTGGTGCAGGAGCGAAACACCAAGCCGGGGCATTGGACAGAAATCAAATTAGCGTTTGTGCCCAGCCGAGTGTGACAGGCAGTCAAGGGAGAGGATACAGGGAGAGGATGTGGGCCCCCCATCGTCCAGAGGGTTGCTAATTAGGGGCTCTCTCTGGGAAGGAGGTCTGGGCACAGACATCTTGCTCCGACCTGATTTCCTGAACAGCTGCAAAAGGCCATAAAAGAACTTCCCCCCCCACACCCAGAACTGAACCTTGACAATCTGGTTACAATAGACTCCAGTCCCTAGGAAGGGGGTGGAGAGAGGCAGCCCAGGTAGAAGGGACTGAAAACAGCGTGGCAAGCCCTGCACCCAGAAGGCAAGCCAGAAGCACAAGAGGACAACACCCAAACTGTAAACCAACAACATCAGGGGGGAAAAGCAATTTATTAAACTCCTGCTACTGCCCCAAAAGCTATACGCTTTATTGATATAGTTTTTCACCTTATTTGCCTTTTTTTTTTTTTTTTTTTTTAGATTTTATTTATTTGACAGAGAGAAACACAGCCAGAGAGGGAACACAAGCAGGAGGAGTGAGAGAGGGAGAAGCAGGCTTCCCGCCGAGCAGGGAGTCCGATATGGGACTCAATCCCAGGTCTCCAGGATCATGACCCGGGCTGAAGGCAGTCACTTAACCAACTGAGCCACCCAGGTGCCCCATTATTTGCTTTTTTAACATTTTTCAATTTTCACTTTTAGAGTTTCCACTTTAAACTTAAAAATTCATTCTCACAGTTTTTGTTCTTTTAATTTTTAACCCACTTTTTATCACAACATGATACTTAATATAACACTCCATAACAATTTTTTACCTTGAAATTTTATCAAACACATTCCTGTGTTTTCTGTTGTTGTTGTTGCCTCTCGTTTGTTTGTTTTATGTTTTTTCCCTTTCTTCTCTCTTCTTTCCTTTATTTTTTCTTTTAAATATAAATACAGTTATAAGCTTCAAGGTAAACCTACATCCCTATTCAATACTACCCCTATATACAACCAGTTCTAATCTCCCTATATCTTTAGAAAGTGGGGCTCCTCCGACAATAATAAGACAAACATGGTAGGATCTGAAATACTTTCCTTGCCCACAAGGAGTATCTGCCCTCACCTTCCACCCTAGTCTGTCAGTGTTTCTGTGTAATTGTTTTTGCATTTGTATTATATAAATACTGGTCTTGGGGGTTATCCAGGTTGGGCTTAGATTTTTTATCTCTACTCCTGATGGTCCTTAGGGCTTAGATTTTTGATCTCTACACCTGATGGTTTTTTTTTTCTTTACCCAATAGTAGTTTTATACCATATAAATCCTACCACTGGGCCCCATTCTGGCAGGGTTTTCTTTTTTTGCTTCCTTTCTCCACTTCTCTTTTTTCTTTCTTCTTCCATTTCGGTGGTGAATTCTGATTGCTCCAAAACCTTCCAAGGACCAAGTTGGATAGTGGCTGATATATTTAGCTATACACCTCCTCAACCACCCTTTGCCACAATGACTCGGAGGAGGAACAACCAAAAGAAGAAGAACCCTGAGACTGCAACCCCGGTCACAGAATTACTGGAAATGAACATAAACAATATGACAGAAATGGAATTCAGGGCAGCGTCCAAGCAATGGCTAATTTGGAAAAGAACATTAGTCTCAAAATAGAAGCCGTAATAACAGAAGTGAAAGTGGAGGTTAGAAAAGCTAAAATGAGATGCAATCTAATGTAAATATGCTAACAGCTAGAGTAAGTGAAGCTGAAGATCATATCAGTGATTTAGAAGACAGATGGATTAAGAAGGAGGAACAAGAGAAGTCTTGGAACAAACAGCTACAATCCCATGAAAACAGAATAAGGAAAATAAATGATGCCATGAAATGCTCCAATATCAGAATTATTGGAATCCCCAAAGGAGTTGAGAGAGAGAGAAGCCTAGAAGATATAGTTGAACAAATCATGGATGAAAAGTTCCCTAATCTGGGGAATGAAACAAATGTTAATGTCCTAGAGGCAGAGAGGATACTCCCCAAGATCAATGAGGCCAGAGAAACCTCCAGGCACATAATTGTGAAATTTGCGAATCATAAAACCAAAGAATATGTCTTAAGGGCAGCTAGGAGGAAGCGATCCCTTACGTATAGAGGGAGGACCATCAGAATAACGTCAGACCTTTCCACAGAAACCTGGCAAGCCAGAAAGGGCTGGCAAGACATATTCAGGAAGTTACATGACAAAAATATGCAACCAAGGATAATGTACCCAGCAAGGTTGACTTTCAGAATGGAAGGAGAAATAAAGAACTTCCAGGATGGCCAAAGTCTAAAAGATTATGCAACCAGCAAGCCAGCACTATGAGAAATACTAAGAGGGGTTCTATAAAAGAGAAATAAACACAAGAGTGACACAGAACAGAAATTTACAGAGGTAATTTATGGAAACATGAACTTCACAGGGAATATGATGTCAATACAAATGTATCTATCAATAATCACTCTCAATATGAATGACTTAAATGCTCCAATAAAAACGCACAGAGTTGCAGACTGGATAAAACGACAGTACCCATCAATATGCTGTTTACAAGAGACACATTTTGAATCTAAAGACACTTCCAGATTGAAAGTGAGGGGATGGAGGACCATCTTTCATGCCAACGGACCCCCCAAAAAAGCTGGGGTAGTTATTTTCATACCAGATAAATTGAATTTTAATCTAAAGACTGTGGTCAGAGACACAGAGGACACTACATCATTCTTAAAGGGTCTATACACCAAGAAGATCTAACAATTGTAAATATTTATGCCCTCAACATGGGATCAGCCAACTACATAAGCCAACTGTTAAGCAGAATAAAGAGTCATATTGATACAAATACATTAATTGTAGGAGATCTTAACACACCATTCTCAGCAATGGAAAGATCATCTAAACAGAAAATCAACAAAGAATCAAGAGTCTTGAATGACACACTGGACCATATGCATCTCATAGATATATTCAGAACATTCCACCCTAAAACAACAGAATACTTATTTTTCTCGAGTGCACATGGAACTTTCTCCAGAATAGACCACATACTAGGTCACAAATCAGGGCTCAACCGATACCAGAATATTGAGATTATTCCCTGCATATTCTCTGACCACAATGCCATGAAACTGGAACTCAACCACCATAAAATGTTTAGAAGATAATCAAATACTTTGAAGCTAAAGACGATCCTGCTCAAGAATCTGTGGATCAACAGGAAATCAAAGAAGAACTCAAATACTTCATGGAAACCAATGAGAATGAAGATACATTGATCCAAAATCTATGGGATACAGCAAAGGCAGTCCTAAGGGGGAAATTCATAGCCATTCAAGCCTCACTCAAAAAAATTGAAAAGTCCCGAATACACCAACTCTCATTACCTTAAAGAACCGGAAAATCAGGGTGCCTGGGTGGCTCAGTTGATTAAGCTGACTGCCTTCGGCTCAGGTCATGATCCCGGATACCCGGGATTGAGTCCCACATCGGGCTCCTTGCTCGGCGGGAAGCCTGCTTCTCCCTCTCTCACTCCCCCTGCTTGTGTTCCCTCTCTGTCTGTGTTTCTCTCTGTCAAAAAAAAAAAAAAACAAACCTGTAAAATCAACAACAAATTAAAACAACCCCTAACACAGGACGGGGAATAATTAGGATTAGAGCAGAGATGAATGAATCAGAAACTAGAAACACAGTAGAACACATCAACGAAACTACAAGCTGATACTTTGAAAAAATCAATAAGATCGATAATCCATTGTCTAAACTAATCCAAAAGAAAAGGGAGAAGACCCAAATTAATAAAATTATGAAAGAAAGAGGAGAGATCATGACTAACACCAAGGAAATAGAAACAATCATCAGAAATTACTATCAACAATTATATGCCAATAAGTTTAACAACCTAGAAGATATGCATATATTCCTATAAAGCTATAAACTTTCAAGACTGAAACAGGAAGACATTGACAATCTGAATAGACATATACCTAGTAACGAGATTGAAGCAGTGATCAAAAACTTCCCCCAAAACAAGAGTCCAGGACCAGACGGATTCCCTGGGGAATTCTACCAAACATTCAAAGAAGAAATAACACCTATTCTCCTGAAGCTCTTTCAAAAAATAGAAACAAAAGGAAAACTTCCAGTCTCTTTCTATGAAGCCAGCATCACTCTAATCCCCAAACCAGACAGAGACCCCATCAAAAAGGAGAACTTCAGACCAATATCTCTGATGAATATGGATGCCAAGATTCTCAACAAGATCCTTGCCAACAGGATCCAACAATACATCAAAAAGATTATCCAACATGACCAGGTGGGTTTTATCCCAGGGATGAAAGGGTGGTTCAACACTCGCAAAACAATCAACATGATAGAACAGATCAATAAGAGAAGAGAGAAGAATCACATGGTACTCTCACTTGATGCAGAAAAGGCATTTGACAAAATACAACATCCGTTCCTGATCTAAACTCTTCAAAGTATAGGGATAGAGGGAACATTTCTCAACCTCATAAACTCTATCTATGCAAAACCCACAGCGAATATCATTCTCAATGGGGAAAAACTGACAGCCTTCCCTCTGAGATCAGGAACAAGACAAGGATGCCCATTCTCACCTCTACTATTCAACATAGTGTTAGAAGTCCTAGCAACAGCAATCAGACAACAGAAAGAAATAAAAGGTATTCATCTTGGCAAAGAAGAAGTCAAACTCTCTCTCTTTGCAGATGACATGATACTCTATGTGGAAAACCCAAAAGACTCTACCCCGAAACTACTAGAACTCATACAACAATTTGGTAATGTGGCAGGATACAAAATCAATTCACAGAAATCAGTTGCATTCTTATACACTAACAATGAAAATATAGAAAGGGAAATCAGAATCGATTCCGTCTACTATAGCATCAAAAACCATAAGATACTCAGGAATAAACCTAACCAAAGAAGTCAAGGATCTGTACTCAAGGAACTACAGAACACTCATGAAAGAAATTAAAGAAGACACAAAAAGATGGAAGAGCATTCCATGCTCATGGATCAGAAGAATAACCATTGTCAAAATGTCTATACTGCCCAGAGCAATCTATACTTTTAATGCCATTCCAATCAAAATTCCACCAACTTTCTTCAAAGCATTGGAACAAATGATCCTAAAATTTATATGGAACCAAAAAAAAAAAAAAGAAAAGAAAAACCCGAATCGCTAAGGAATTGCTGAAGAAGAAAAGCAAAGCTGGGGGCATCTCATTACTTGACTTCAGGCTTTATTACAAAGCTGTGATTACCAAGACAGCATGGTACTGGCACAAAAACAGAGAAATAGACCAATGGAACATAGTGGAGAGTCCAGATATGAACCCACAAATCTATGGTCAATTCATTTTCTACAAAGCAGGAAAAAATATAGTGGAAAAAAGATAGTCTCTTCCATAAATGGTGCTGGGAAAATTGGAAAGCTACATATAGAAGAATGAGACTAGACCATTCTCTTACACCACACACAAAGGCAAACTTGAAATAGTTGAAAGACCTCAATGTGAGGCAGGAATCCTCTTCTCTTGGAAGAGAACATAGGCAGTAACCTCTTTAACATTGGCACAGCAACTTCTTTCAAGACATGTCTCCAAAGGCAAAGGAGACAAAAGCGAAAATGAACTTTTGGGACTTTATCAAAATAAAAGGCTTCTGTACAGCAAAGGAAACAGTCAACAAAACAAAGAGGCAACCCACAGAATGGGAGAGGATATTTGCAAATGACACTACAGACAAAGGACTGATATCCAAGATCTATAAAGAACTACTCAAACTCAACATCCAAAAAGAAGATGAACACATCAAAAAATAGGCAAGAAACATGAAGAGGCACTTCTTGATAGAAGATATACAAATGGCTAAGAGACACATGAAAAAATGTTCATCGTCACTAGCTATCAGGGAAATTCAAATCAAAATCACTGGGATACCACCTTACACCAATCAGAATGGCCAAAATTAACAAGTCAGGAAACAACAAGTATTGGAGAGGCTGTGGAGAAGGGGAACTGTCTTACACTGTTGGTGGGAATGCAAGTTGGTGCAGCCGATTTGGAAAACAGTGTGGAGATTCCTTAAAAAAATCAAAAATAGAGCTACCCTATGACCCTGCAATTGCACTACTTGACCTTTATCCCAAAGATACAGATTTAGTGAAAAGAAGGCCATATGTACCCCAGTGTTCATAGCAGCAATGGCCACAATCATCTAACTGTGGGAGGAGCCAAGTTGCCCTTCGACAGATGAATGGATCAAGAAGATGTGGTCCATATATACAATGGAATACTACGCCTCCATCAGAAAGGATAAATATCCAACTTTTGGAGCAACATGGACTGGATTGGAAGAGATTATGCTGAGTGAAATAAGCCAAGTAGAAAAAGTCTAGTATCACATGGTTTCACTTACTTGTGGTGCATAAGGGGTAATATAGAAGAATGTAGGAGAAGAAAGTAAATGGGAAGTAGCGTAATTCAGGCAGAGAAATGAAACATGAGAGGAGAGACTTTGGACACAGAAACAAACTGAGGGCCGTGAATGGAGTCGGTGGGGGATGGGAGAGCCTGGTGGTGGGTACTGAGGTCACCTATTGCATGAAGCTCTGGCTGTGGGGCATGGGCAATGAATCTTGGAACACTGAAAAAATAAATTAAATTTAAAGTAAAAAAAAAAAAAGACCCATGAGTATAAGTGGACCTCATAGTTCAAATTCATGTTGTAAAAGAGTCAGTTATATATACCAAGGAATATTATTCAGCCTAAAAAAATAAGGAATTCTTGTCATTTGCAATAATATGGATGGACTTTGAGGACATTATGCTAAGTTAAATAAGTCATACAGAGAATGACAAACACCATATGGTACCACTTATATGTGGAATCTTTAAAAAAAAAAGAAAAGAAAAACTCACAGGAACTGAATAGGAAAGTGATTGTCAGGGGGCTGGGTAAAATAATAAGAAGAAGCTGGTGAAAGAATACAACCTTTCAGTTATACGATAAGATCTGAAGATCTTATAACATGGTGACCATAGTTGATAACTCTATTGTATAATTAAAATTTTCCAAGAGCATAGAACTTAAATGTTCTCACCAATTAATCAATCTATAGGTTAATTAATGTGACGAGGGCAATCTTGTCACAACATATACATATATCAATCATCACATTGTATGCTTTACATACCTTACACTTTTGTCAATCCTACATCAATTATTTTAAAAAATCAAATAAACCACAATAACAAAAAATGAAATTTCTCAGGGTGGTCAGAAACCAAGTGTGTCCTGGGACATCAACATTAAGAGTTATCGGAACTTATTTCTAAGTTCTCTACTTCGCATGCAACTCAGTTTGTTTCCATGTTCGCTAACTGATTCTAATGACCAATGAATGGCATCTCTGTAACCCAATTCCAAATTTTTAGGAGAAAATTCTGATTGGTTCAGCTTGATCACAGAAACATGGAGCATGGAGTCATTCATACCTACCTGGCCTCTGGATGTTTAAATCAAAAGGTGGAAGGAAATTTATCAAGATGGCCGGTGATAATTCAGGAACTTGGAAACCCCAAGTGGGACTTTGGGTTGGTACTAAACAATTAGCTTTAAATATGTATATATTTATTTATTTGAGAGAGAGAGAGAGGGAAAGAGAGAGCACACACAAGGGAGTGAGAAGCAAAGGGAGAGGGACAAGCAGACTCCAGGCTGAGAATGAAGCCTGACATGGAGCTCGATCCCGCAACCCATAGATCATGACCTGAAACAAAATCAAAAGTCACATGCTTAAGCGACTGAGCCACCCATGTGCCCCATTACTAAACAATTACCTTAGAGCATACAACACTACTCAGAAAATGTATGTTTCTCTCACTCACATATCAGAATGCACTTAGTGAATTGCTCAGTTTACTAAATACACTTTTATTGCTTCCTGCATTCAGTAAAAGAAACTGGAGAAGTGTTCACTGATATTCTAAATCATACTTTGCCATTTACCTGACATCTTGATATAGGGCTCCATCTATGGAAGGGTGACATTGTTTCTGTCTTCCTAATACTCAGGAAACAAGAAACTCCCTTATGTAATTTTATGATGTAAGATGCATATTTAAAATGTAAAGCAATATTCAAGGTTAGAAATTACTATCATCATAACAGATGCTATGGAAAATATAGAATATATTTGATAAAATATAGAAATCAAAATATCTGACCTTTAGGAAGTCATTAAATTGGACTAGAAGCCAGGTGTTCAGACCCCCTTCCAGTGTTTTCCTATCAAACCATGCTTCATGATAATCTAAAAATTGATAAAATAATTAAGTAAGATTGATATATAATATGCAGTGAAGGAAGTATGACTTTTTAAAAAAATTCTTAAATCACCTTCTAATTAAATTATATATTTGTTCAACACTGACAACTGCCTTAAAAAATGAGACTTTTAAAACTAAATACATAAAGCAGCTGAGTGACATATACCCAATAATACCAATTATTATTGTGTTCAAGTAGTATTTTTAAGCTTAACATTTTCTAAACAATCATAAGCTATTTTGTGTATGATATGAATCTATTAAGGATATCTAATGATTTAATGACAATAGTTTTCATGATTGGAGAGTTTGTAATTTATGCTGAACAGCCATAAAAATGGATATAAATCATTTAGGTTTTTTTTAAAACTAATACATATGGACACAACTGGAAGCATAAGCTTCCCATATTAGCAGAAAATTGAACATGAAAAATTGTATCCAGAAAACTGATTTTTCAGTGGCTCAAAATGAAATACAAATTATTTTCTTATTACTTAGTAAAACAAAATAACAATTCAGTTGTTAAGAAAATATAAATCAAATCAAAAAAAGGATAGGAACACAGAGTAAACCAGTAAAATCAGCTAAGTAAATTAACAGCATGTTTTCAGTTAAACAACTTCTTAAAAAATAAAAGTAAAAGTTTAAGCAAAAATAAATTGCAAAAGCATCTGGCTATTTACTATTTGTTTTTTATTTAATTGTGCCCACCTCTGTGTTAGGTGTTGTACTTGATGCTGGTGATGTAAAAATGAGTAAGACAAACTTTGTGCATTCTTCTATTAGATAGCTGAGGAAAAGGGAGGAATGAGAATTGGTGCTAGTTTGTAATCTTTCACTAAGAAGTTGAAACATTCTTCTTGTTACCTTATTGTACTTTCCAGGACCTTCATTACCATGTTACATAGAAGTGATAAGAGGAGACATCCTTTTTATTGTTCCTTTAGGAAAAAAGCATTCAGTTTTGAACCACTATGTATCTTTTAGCCATTCCCTTTTATTCCTATGGGTTTTACAGTAATGGAATGTTAAATTTTATTCAATGCTTTATCTTTAGTAAAACAATCCTGTGATTTTATGTTGATATGGTGAGTCACATTGGTTGATTTTCGAATGCTAAACCAACTTGCACTCTTGGGATAAACCTGTTGGATCATGATGTGTCACCCTTCCATTATATTCCTGGATTCAATTGGCTAACATTAAGGATTTTTCTGCCTACGTTCATAAGTGATACTGATTTAATTTTTTTGGAAACTCTTTTTTTGATCTTGTAGGAGAGTAATACTGGTGTTTTAGAGTGGCCTGCAAAGTGTCCCTATAGCTTCTATTTTGTGAAAGACATTGTGCAAAAATCAGTATTCATTTGAAAACTTTCTGGAAAAATGTAGGTTTAGATTTTTTTCTGTATGGGGAGATTTTGAAATAGGAATGTAAGTCTTTCAGTAGATTTAGAATAATACAGGTTATCTATTACTTCTTAAGTAAGCTTCGGTAGTTTTAATTTATCTTGCAAAGAACAAAGATATTTCCATCTAAGTTATCAAATTTAGTAGCATGCAGTTGTTATCCTAATTTTGCCTTATTGTCTTTTAATGTCTACTTGATCTGTAGAGTGTATTTTCTCTATTCCTAAGATAAGTAGTATGTGTCTTCTTCCTTTTATTTATGATTATTCTTACTGGAGGTTTATACTTTTGATTTTTCCAAGGAACCAGATTTGATTTTGTTGATAGTCCTTATGTTTTCTATTTTTTTTGTTTAAAATATTGCTGATTTCTGTATTTATTATCATTTTCCTTACTGCTGTCTGAGGTTTGTTCTTCCCTTTTCAATTTCTTAACATGAAAGATTAATTCACTGATTTGAGCTCTTTCCTCTTTTCTAACATATATGTTTCATACTTTAAAATAGCTCACTAAGTGCTGTAACTGAGGCCCACAAATTTTAATATTATAGTTAAGTCTAATTTCAAATATTTTCTAACTTCCTTTCTGATTTCTTTTTTGACCAGTAGGTCATTTGCAAGAGGGATAATTCCAAATATTGGTTATATTGCAGAAATTTTTGTTACTAATTTCTAGTTTAATTCCATTTGGTCTGAGATCATTCTTTGCATGGATTCAATTATTTTAATTTTATTAAAATCTAGTCTATAGACCAGTATGTGGCCTATTTGAGGAAATATTCCATTTGTGCTTAAATGAATATGATTTCTGTTCTTGGTTGAGTTGGCTGATGGTGTTGTTTTCTTCCCTTTATTGATTTCTTTTCTCTACTTGTTCTATGAGTACTTAAGAGAGAACTGTTGAAGTCTCCAGCTCTTCTTATGGATTTGCCAATTTTTCTTTTCAATTATTTCAGCTTTTTTAAAAACTGCATTTTTGAAGATCTGATATTTTCTGTGTAAATTCTTAAGATTATGAAATCTTCTGGATAAATTGACTCTTTCTACTTATTTCATGCCCAGTTTTCTTCTTGAAAAGTGTATTTGTTCTAAAATCTATTTTTTTAAGATATTTTATTTATTTATTTGATAGAGAGAGAGATCACAAGTAGGCAGAGAGGCAGGCACAGAGAGAAGAGGAAACAGGATCCCTGGTGAGCAGAGAGCCCGATGCGGGCTCGATCCCATGATCGTGAGATCATGACCTGAGCCAGAGGCAGAGGCTTTAACCCACTGAGCCACCCAGGCACCTTCTAAAATCTAATCTTTATTTTTTATTTTATTTTATTTTTTTAAAATGTGTTATTTCACACAGGCCTTTCTTCTTCTTCTTTTTTTTTTTTTTTGGTAAAGATTTTATTTATTTATTTGACAGGGAGAAACACAGTCAGAGAGGGAACACAAGCAGGGGTAGTGAGAGAGGGAGAAGCAGGCTTCCCTGCCTAGCAGGGAGCCCGATGTGGGACTCGATCCCGGGTCTCCAGGATCATGACCTGAGCTGAAGGCAGTCGCTTAACCAAGTGAGCCACCCAGGCGCCCCTAAAATTTAATCTTTAAGTATAAATAAAACCATTGCAACTGTCTTATGGCTAAAGTTTGCACTGTTTATTTTTTCCATTCTTTAGTTTTTATCTATATATACTTTCACATTAACATCAACTTCTTATCAATAAAATATACATTGGACTTTCTTTTTATCCAACCTGACAATTACTAATGCTCAAGTATTGTGTTAGACTATATATATATAAATCATATATTATATATCATATTATATATGATTTATGTATTTATTTGGGAGAGAGAGAGCATGTGTTTGCATGAGGGAAGGGTAGAAGAAGAGAATCTTCAACTAGATTCTCTGCTGAGTGTAAGAGCCTGAAGAGAAACTTGATATCACAACCCATGAGATCGCCACCTGAGCCAAAACCAAGAGCTAGATGCTTAACCTACTGATCTACCCAGACACCACAAGGCTATTTATGTTTAATGCAATTGTTGACATTCCTGGATTTGTAAGTCTACTGTCTCACTGGTTTTTACTGACTGCATGCATTCTTTGTTCCAACTTTCCACTTTTCTGCCCTTTTGGTGATGGAGGATTTTTTATTCTTTTTTTTTTTTTCTCATCACTTATTTGTTAGTTTTACTTATTTTTAAAAAAATATTTTTAGTTGTTGCTCTGGTATTTACCATATTTTTCTTTGACTTATCACAGTCTATTTTCACATAATATTATACTACTTCACAGGTGGTAGAAGAATCTATAGCGCTATATTTTAATTTCTACAAACCCATTCTTTGTGCTCTTTTTTGTCATATATTTTATTTCTACATATGTTCCAAAATATTATTGTTACAAATTTCCCTGAATTTTTCTGTTTTCTTTGTGATCCTTATTTTTTTGTGTTGACCTGAATTTTTATCAAATATCATATTCCTTCTATCTGAAGAATTTCCTTTAATAGTCCTTGCAGTTCAGGTCCACTGGAAATGAATTCTGTTTACTTTTGTTTGTCTGAAAAATTTTTATTTCACTTTCATTTTGGAAAACATTTTTATTGTATAAAGAATTCTGATTTATACTTATTTTTATCTCAGTACTTTACAGATGTCACTGCACTCTGCTAGCATGCAGAGTTTCTGAATAAAAATCTTTGTTCTTTTGAAATATGTATTCTGCCCCATTCTTTAAGAATTTATGGGAATTTAAGCTTCTTTCTTCTTATCTGTTCTAATGGTGGCTGCCTCTTCCATGGTCTGCCAAATGTGACACAGTTTATGGTTTATAACTCCTCCAGAATAAGCTTGTCATTCTTTAGAATTCAATTTAGTTGGTTATCTTGTGAAAATTGCTATGTGATGTGCTCAAGAGTAAGTTCTAATTTTATAGATTATCCTGCTTTCTCTCATTGTTAGGGTGAAAGAGATGTCTCTTGCAGATTTTTACATCTTAACTATAAGCAGAAAAAAGAGTTCATGTTTGGCTTTTAAAAAAATCTATATAAGAAAAGTGGCCAAGATGGCAGAGGAATGGGGGACCCTGTTTCAGCTGGTCTCCTGTATTGAGCTGCCCATCTGCCAGACCACTCTGAACACCCAAAAATCAGTCTGAGATATAAGAAGATATATCTGGATCTACGTCAACAGACTCTCTGGCAGCAGGTTTCAAGATATGAAGCAGGGACCAGCGATTCTGGGGCAAAAATCAGAAGAGAGAGGGAACTGCCATAAGCACTAGCACCAGAAAGGTAAAATAACATAGGAGCACAAAAGTGACCCATGCTGGGGACCAGGCACAGACTTGCAGACTGGTAGTCGTGGGCAAAGAACTTTAGGGCAGCCCCCCAGACTGAAACCTGGAGTTGTGGGAGCACACATGTGAACTGGGGGAAGATGGTGGTTTTAGAAGCACAAATAGCAGAGATATGCCTGGACCTGGAAGTGAGGGCTGGGAGTGCTGCTGTGGGGTGCGCAACCCATGACACTGTGGTTTTTAGTAGCAGAGATGAAAAGAGTCAGTGTGGTCTGGAGGACTTTCTGGAGAACAGACTGTGATCTCTTTGTTCTAAGACAGAGGATTAGATACAGTCACTTCTGTTTTGATTCTTAAAAGATATATAGAAAGCCTCCAGGGAAAGCAGCAGAGAACAAAAGTCCCCCAAAATTGGTTTTCACTGAGACCATCCTCCCATTCTCACAGGGGGCAGGGCAATTCTGCCCAAACAGGGTTGCCTGCATAACACACAGCAGGCCCCTCTCCCCAGAAGACAGGCTGAAAGAACAAGAGGCCAACAGCCCTAATGTCCCTATGAAACAGGGGCATCTTATTTGGGTTGCAGTCAATAGTTTGGACTCTGCACATTCCTTCAACCACCTCTCATCAGAATGTCTAGGAGGAGGAACCCCCAATACAGGAAAAATTCTGAGACCATGACCTCTGCCACAGAACTAATGGATATGGACATAAGCAAAATGTCAGAAGTTGATTTCAGGGTAACAGTTATGCAGATAATAGCTAAGCTGGAGAAAACTATTAAAATTTTTTTTTTCTTTAGGGGCACCTGGGTGGCTCAGTTGGTTAAGCGACTGCCTTCAGCTCAGGTCATGATCCCGGAGACCCGGGATCGAGCCCCACATCGGGCTCCCTGCTTGGCGGGAAGCCTGCTTCTCCCTCTCTCACTCCCCCTGCTTGTGTTCCCTCTCTGACTGTGTTTCTCTCTGTCAAATAAATAAATAAAATCTTTAAAAAAAAAGATTTTTTAAAAATTTTATTTGTTAGAGAGAGAGATCACACATAGGCAGAAAGGCAGACAGAGAGGGAGGAGGAAGCAGGCTCCCTGCTGAGCAGAGAGCCCAATGCAGGCCTCAATCCCAGGACCCTGAGATCATGACCTGAGCCAAAATCACAGGCTTTAACCCACTGAGCCACCCAAGCGCCCTGGAGAAAACTATTAATGGCAACATAGATTCTCTAAGGGCAGAAGTGAGAGCTGATAGGGCAGAATTTAAAAACGCTATCAATGATATCCAATCTAATCTAGATACTCTAACAGCTAGGGTAAATGAAACAGATGAATGAATTAGTGATCTAGAAGACAAACTGATGGAAAAGAAGGATTAGGAGGAGGCCAGGAGAAAACAGCTTAGAATCCATGAAAACAGAATTAGAGAAATAAATCACACCTTGAAACATTCCAATGTCAGAATTATTGGGATCCCTGAGAGGGTGAGGAGAGGGAGAGGACTAGAAGATATAGTTGAACAAATCCTAGATGAGAATTTACCTAATCTGGGAAATGAAACAAGTGTTCATGTCCTAGAGGCACAGAGAACACCCCTGAAGATCAAGGGACACAGACCAAGCCCCCCACATGTGATAGTGAAATTCGTGAATCTTAAAACCAGGGAGAACATCTTAAGGGCAGTTAGGGGGAAGATATTCCTTACGTATAGAGGGAGGAACATCAGGATAACATCAGACCTGTTCACGAAAACCTGGCAAGTCAGAAAGGGCTGGCAAGACATATTCAGGGTACTACATGAGAAAAACATGCAGCCAAGAACACTTTATCTGGCAAGACTGTAATTTAGAATGGATGGAGAGATAAAGAGCCTCCAAGACCAGTAGAGACTGAAAGAATGTATGACCACTAAACCCACTCTGCAAGAAATATTAAGGGGGGGTTCTATAAAAGAAGAAAGACTCCAAGAGTGATATAGAATAGAAACATACAGAGAAAATCTATAGAAAAAAGGACCTCACAGGCAACATGATGACAATAAAAATATACCCTTCAATACTCACTCTCAAGGTGAATAGCCTAAATTATCCCATAAAATGGCACAGGGTTGTAGACTGGGTAAAAAGATAGGACCCATCTATATGCTGTCTACAAAAGACTTATTTTGAACCTAAAGATACACCCAGACTGAAAGTGAAGGGACAGAGAACCATCTTTCATGCCAATGGACCTCAAAAGAAAGCTGGGGTAGTGATTCTCATATAACACTAATTAGATTTTAAGCTAAGGACTGTAGTTAGAGATACAGAAGGACACTATATCACTAGAGATACAGAAGGACACTATACAACACAAAGATCTAGTAACTGTAGATATCTATGCCCCCAACATGGAAGCAGCCAACTACATAAGCTGACTGTCAATAAAAGTAAAGAGACATACTGATAATAATATGTTAATTGTACAAGGGAGCTTAACATTCCACTCTCAGCAATAGACAGATTATCTAAGCAGAAAATAAAAAGGAAACAAGAGCTTTGAATGACACATTGGACCAGATGGACCTCACAGATATGTACAGAATGTTTCACCCTAGAACAACAGAATACTCATTCTTCTTGACTGCATATGACACTTTTTCCAGAATAGACCACATACTAGGTCACAAGTCAGGTCTCAACTGATACCAAAAGATTGAGATTACTCCTTGCATATTCTTAGACCACAATGCTTTGAAACTGGAACTCAATCACAAGAAAAAGTTTGATAGGAATTCAAACACTTGGAAGCTAACGATCATCCTGCTCAAGAATGTTTGGGTCAACTAGGAAATCAAAGAAAAACTTAAACAATTGATGGAAACCAATGAGAATGAAAATGCATTGGTTCAAAACCTATGGGATATGGCGAAGGCAGTCCTAAGGGGGAAATACATAGCCATCAAACCTCACTCAAAAAAATAGAAAAATGCCAAATACACAAACTCTCTTTACACCTTAAAGAACTGGAAAATCAACAACAAATTAAGCCTAACCCACACATGAGAAAGGAAGTAAGATTAGAGCAGAGATCAATGAATTAGAAACCAGGGATACAGTAGAACACGTCAAGGAAAAGAGAAGCTGGCTCTTCGAAAGAATTAAGAAGATCAGTAAGTCATTGGCAGACTAATCCAAAAGAAAAGAGAAAGGACCTAAATTAATAAAATTATAAATGAAAGGGGGGAGATCACAACTAACACCAAGGAAATAGAAAAAATCATCAGAAATTATTATTAAGAGCTATATGCAAATAAGTTAAGCAACGTAGAAGAAATGGATGCATTCCTGGAAACCCATAACCTCCCAAGACTGAAACAGGAAGAAACTGACAAACTGAATAGACCAATAACTAGTTAGAAGATAGAAGCAGTGATCAAAAACATCCCAAAAGAGTCCAGAACCTGATGGATTCCCTGGGGAATTCTACTGAACAGTCGAAGAAGAAATAATACCTATTCTCCTGAAGCTGCTTCAAAAAATAGAAACAGAAGGAAAATTTCCAGACTCTTTCCATGAGGCCAACATTACCTTGATCCCTAAACCAGGCAAAGACCCCATCAAAAAGGAGACTTTCAGACCAATATCCCTGATTAATATGGATGCCAGAATTCTCAACAAGATCCTAGCTAATAGGATCCAACAGTACATTAAAAAGATTATCCACCATGACCAGGTGGAATTTATCCCTGAAATTCAAGTGTGGTTCAACATTCACAAATCAATCAATGTGATTAAAAGACTAATAAGAGAAGAGAGAACCACATGGTCCTCTCAATTGATGCAGAAAAAAACATTTGACAAAAATATAACATCTTTTCCTGATTAAAACTCTCCATAGTATAGGGATAGGGTGAACACTCCTCAACTTCATAAAATCCATATATGAAAAACTCACAGTGAATATCATTTTCCATGGGGAATAGCTGAGAGCATTTCCCTTAAGACCAGGAACAAGACAAGGATGCCCACTCTCACCAATACTGTTCAGCACAGTATTAGAATTCCTAGAGACAGCAATCAGACAACAAAAATAAATAAAATGTATTCAAACTTGCAAAGAGGAAGTCAGACTTTCTCTCTCTTTGCAAATGACATGACACTTTATGTGGGAAGCCCAAAAGACTCCACCCCCAAATTACTAGAACTCATACAGCAATTCAATAATGTGGCAGAATACAGAATCAATACATAGAAATCAGTTGTTTTCTTATACACTAACAATGAAACTGTAGAAAGGACAATTAGAGAATCAATTCCTTTTCCAATAGCACCAAAAACCATATGATACCTTGGAATAAACCTAACCAAAGTGGTAAAGGATCTATACTCTAGGAATTACAGAACACTCATGAAAGAAATTGAAGTAGACACAAAAAGATGGAAAAATGTGCCATGCTCATAGATCTGAAGATAAACATTGTTAAAATATCTACACTGCCCAGAGAAATCCATACTTTCAATGCCATCCTGATCAAAATACCATCAGCATTTTTCAAAGTGCTGGAACAAACAATCCTAAAATTTGTATGGAACCAGAAAAGACCATGAATTGCCAAGGAAATGTTGAAAAAGAAAAACAAAGCTGAGGGCATCATGTTGCCTGATTTCAAGTTATATTACAAAGCTGTGATCACTAAGACAGCATGGTACTGGCACAAAAACAGACACATAGACCAACAGAATCAGAGTAGAGAGCCCAGATATGGATTCTTAATGCTATAGTCAAATAATCTTTGACAAAGCAGGAAAAAATATCCAGTGGAAAAAAGACAGTCTCTTCAATAAGTGGTGCTGGGAAAATTGGACAGCTATATACAGAAGAATGAAACTCGAACATTCTCTTACACCATACACAAAGATAAACTCAAAATGGATGAAAGCCTCCCTGTGAAACAGGAATCCATAAAAATCCTAGAGGAATACATAGGCAGTAACCTCTTCGACATTGGCCACAGCAACATCTTTCAAGACACATCTCCAAAGACAAAGGAAACAAAAGCAATAATGAACTTTGGGAGTTCATCAAGATAAAAAGCTTCTGCACAGCAAAGGAAGCAGTCAACTAAACAAAGAGACAACCCACGGAATGGGAGAGGATATTTGCAAATGACACTACAGACAAAGGGCTGATATCCTAGATCTATAAAGAACTTCTCAAACTCAACAACAAAAAACCAAATAATCAAGTCAAAAAATAAGTAGAAGACATGAACAGACACTTCTCCAATGAAGAAAGTGTCTTCAAATGGCTGACAGACTCACGAAAAATGTTCACCATCATTAGCCATCAGGAAAATTCAATCAAAACCACACTGAGATACCACCTTACACAAGTTAGAATGGCAAAAAAATTAACAGGACAGGAAACAACAAGTGTTGGAGAGGCTGTGGAGAAAGGGGAACCCTCTTACGCTGTTGGTGGAAATGCCAAGTTGGTGTAGCCACTTTGGAAAACAGTGTGGATAGTCCTCAAAAAATTAAAAACAGAGCTACCCTATGACAGAGCAATTGAACTACTGGGTATTTACCCCAAAGATAGAGATGTAGTGAAAAGAAGGGACATATACATTCCAGTGTTCATAGCAGAAATGACCACAATAGCCAAACTGTGGATAGAGCTGAGATGCCCTTCAACAGATGAATGGATAAAGAAGATGTGGTCCGTACACACAATGAAGTTTTACTTAGCCATCAGAAAGGATGAATACCCAACTTTTGCATTAACATGGATGGGACTGGAGGAGATTATGCTGAGTGAAATAAGTCAATCAGAGAAAGTCAATAATCATATGGTTTCACTTACTTATGGAAAATAAGGAATAACATGGAGGACATTAGGAGAAAGAAGAGAAAAATGAAGGGGGTGATATCAGAGTATCAGCGAAGGAGATGAACCATGAGAGACTATGGACTCTGAGAAACAAACTGAGTGTTTTACAGAGGAGTGGGGTAGGGGGATGTGTTGGTCTGGTGATAAGTATTAAAGAGGGTATGTATTATATGGAGCACTGGATGTAATACGTAAACAATGAGTCTTGAAACACTACATCTAAAATTAATGACATACTGTAAGGTGACTAACATAATATTACAAATTTAAAAAAATCTATATAAATATAAGGCAGGGATATCTGCTAAGAGTGAATGATCTGATGGTAGTATGGAAAATTATAAGGAGATAAAGAAAAGCTGGATATAACTATTGCAGATAAAGGAAGAAAAAAATTAGAGCAATATGAAAATTTGTCAAAGAAGATATGTATGATGCTGAGTATTATAATTTGCCATGGACACTACTTGTATCATTGTGAAATTTTTTCCAGCACTATTCTGTAGTAGAGCCCAAGTGAGGAGAATGAGATCAATTTGAACAGTGGATTTACCCAGTTATAAAGTTTTTTTACTCTAGCTTATAGGATAATAAAGTCAAAAAAATTGGAGGATACTAGTTGAAATAATTTAACAATATATAAACTTGTTAAAGAAAGAATTGAAGACAGGAAATAGCTGATGATTGAAAGAAAAACAGCACTCAAATCAATAGCAGACAATAAATGTGTTTCAGGATTACTGTAGCTTAGGAGGCAGGAGAACTGGGAAGCTAATGTTTAGTAAGTTATCCATATAGCTAATGTCCACCAGCTGATGGCAAAACATGAAACACAGAGAAAGAATATGATACAAGAGAGAAATTCTTTAATGAATGAGAGTAAGCAACGGAAAAATGATCTGGAAGCACTTTGGTGAGCATGAAAGACACACACATCCTAATAATGAGTTATGTGAGCAATGGCAGAATTAGTCACACACATTTTGCCCTTAGGGAAGAGAGGTGGAGGAAATATTCAGAAAAGAGATTGAGGATTCCAGAGGGACTGGTCGAAAGTTTTGGAAAGGAAGACAGTAATTGACATTTGAGTCAGAGAAGGATAAACACAAGAAATAGGATAAGAATGACTGAAAGAGGTTACATATTTGTTATGACGAAAGGCCACAATGACATAAGGCCTGAGGGGTTTAACGCGTTCTAAGTAGTTTTCCCGAAGTTTTTTACTGTATCACTTGTCCATGAGAAGCATATCCAACTTATTTGTAGGTCCTAATTTTTATGAATGGTGTTTACTACAAATGGAGTCATTATCCACATAAAGTAGAAACATCAACTAGTTGATCATCAGGTATAACCATATATTAAAAGCAGTACCAGCTTGAGTTTGGGGAAAATTTCCATTCTTAAAGGACGTAATTGCAAATTTTTCATACACTCTTAAGGATACAGAGAAAAGTAAAGTTTTCATGGTTTAGGAACCATTCTCTATCCTTTAAGATGATTTTGCATATTTTAGCATTAATTTTAGAATTTTTTGACAACTAATGTTAACTATTAGAAGGATATATTACTCTCCTTTTTATTTTAAATTTTAATATCACATACATACATGTCTTTATCTTACTCCAAAGATCACCCCAGTTAATTTTCAAAGATAACATTTTTATACCATTTGAAAAACTTCTCCAATTTATGTTATTTGTCATATTTCCAATATTTATTTCAATCAGATCTTAACTCTCTTACATATGCTAAATTTTGGGACAGTGGATAATATGTATGGACACTTCAGCCTACCTGCTTGCATCAATGATCGTAAGGCCTTAATGATATTAAATGTGTATCATGAACATGAAGGTTTCATATACCTGTAAATACCCAACATTAAGGCCATAAATTAGTAGTGTATTTTCTGAGGGATATGCTATATGCTAACCTTATATGTAATAAGGACATAGCACAGCAATTAATGAGTTGCTCAGAAATAATACCACTGCCATTAAGAATCCTAGAAATTAGGTCAGTTATCCCAGGCACGTTTTATGGATTCAGTAAAGCTTAATTAAAATTCAAAAAATTTCTTATGAAAATAAAAGAAGATAATTCTAGATTGTTTAGGAAATCAAGACTAGACAAGGCAACTTTGAAGAAAAATGAGAAAGGACTTACCCTACCAGTGAGATTTGTTATAAAGCAGTGAGATTTGTTATAAAGCTACCACATAAAAATAGTTCGAAGAGACAAGCAGACTAGTGGATTAGGATAAAAAAATTAGAAACAAACCAATATATAAATAGAATCTAATACATTATAAAAGTGAAATTGCACAGCAGTGGAAATAGAAAAACAATTTCGATAAATGGTTCTACATCAATTGGATACCCTAATGAAAAACAAAGAAGAAAAATTCCTACTTTATAAAACATAGAAAGATCGAATTCAGATTGATTGTAGATTTAAATCATAGAGGACAAAAAAATTCATGGATTTGAAGAATTAATAGTGTTCAAATGTCCTTTCTACTCAAAGCAAACTACAGAGTCAGTGCATTTTCTATAAAAATTCCAATGCCATTTTTCACAAAAACAGAAAAAGATAACAAAAAATCATATAGAAAAATATCTTCATGACTTTGAAAATAAAAAAAATTATACAAAATACATAAAAGTTACCCATAAAGAAAAATTATAATTTGAACAGCATTATACTTAAGAACTTCAATATCAAAAGCATCCAGTTTGTTGAAAACACCCCAAAGAAAAGCAATCAATGACATGATTATTTTAAGAAAGCATTGTTATTTACAAGCTTCAAAGCATGGAGAACTGAGAACAGACTTAATGAAGATATTTTAACACATGTAACAAAAATCTTGTATTCAGAATACAATTCAGTAAGAGAATGAACACCAATAGAAGTAAGCGAAAAGATTTGAATATGTGGTTTCAAATGAGAATATCCAAAAGGGCAATATACATATAAAAAATGTTCAAGCCCATTAGTAATCACAGAAATGCAATTAACACCAAGATAAGTACTTCAAAACACCCAACAGAATGATTAAAATTACAGTGTTCAAACTAAATGTTGGCAAAAATATGAATCAAAGATGGAAGTATAAAGTTATAAATCTACTTTAGAAGATTACTTGGTTACTGTCAACTAATGTTCAAAATACGCACACCCTATAACTCTGGAATTCTATCCCCACGTATGGATCCAAAATAAAGGTGTACACATGAGCCCAAAACATATGTACAGCACTGTTTTTAGTGAGCAGCATTATATGCAATTGCCCAAATTGGAAATGATGCTGTTTCTTAATTATAAATAAATATATTATAGCATATTCATATAACATGATACTATAGAGCAATGAAAATGAATAAGCCTTTGCAGCATGCAATAACATGATTAAATCTCACAAACGTGCTATTGGATGGAAGAAGTCACCTACAAAAAAGAAAAAAGAAGGGGAGCCTGGGTGGCTCAGTTGGTTGGGCGACTGCCTTCAGCTCAGGTCATGGTCCCCGAGACCCGGGATGGAGCCCTGCATCAGGCTCCCTGCTCAGGGGGAGCCTGCCCCTCTCTCACTCCCCCTGCTTGTGTTCCCTCTCTAGCTCTGTTTCTCTCTGTTAAATAAATAAACAAAACCTTAAAAAAAAAAAAAGAAAAAAGAAAAAAAAAGAGGAAAATAGGAAAGAAGGAGATGTGGCATGGGGAAGGAGGGGTAAACACATAATGAATGAGTTCACATATGTAAAACTCAAAACTAGTCTACGCTAGTGAATACTTTTAGGGAGAAAGGAGGTGAGAGAAATAAGAGATTTTGGGGGTGTGGTCATGTTCTATTTTTTGTCTTGGGTGGTGATTACACAAATGTGTTCACTATAAGTTCATTTATACACGTAAGATTTGCAAACTTACCGTGATGTTATCTTTCAATAAAAGTTTAACTTAAAATGTGCATTTCTGAATCATAAACTAAATTAAAATATGTGAGTCAGGGTTTAATTTCTGGAGAGCTACCTATTACCTAATCCCTAATTACCCACTTTCTTTAAACATAATTTAGACCATTTGTTGCTTAGTTTTCATCAAAGTTTTAATTTTGTTTTTTTTCTCCTGATTGAATGTAGACTCAACTGGTTTCATCCAACAAGTGATTCATTAAAGCTAAAGATTTTGTTCTCAGCATACTTGCTACTTTACAACTCTGCTCAATCTCATGAAGTTTGTGACACCTTAGCTTTTTCCCATCAACAATATTTTTATTAATGTCTTCAAAATTATAAAAGTGCATTATAATATTTTAATATTTCTACAAACCCAACTGTAGATAATGCCACTGGCAAATTTGACTGGTCACTGACAGGCTTCACCAACAAAGGAGAATAAAAAATATCCATGTCTTTGCTGATACATAAAACTCTGCATGTAAAAGTTATTATAATGATGTAAGTGTATAATTTACTGTGCTGTCAGTTGTTGAAAAGTAGAATACATTAGAATTAAGTATGTCTAGTATAGTATAGGTTATTTTATGATAAATTGAATTTCAAATATCTACCTATACTGTTTTCCTTAAGTAATATCTAGTCTATAGGCATACTTTTTGTATATTTTGCTCAAATAAAAAATAGTTTTCTTTGGGCCACCTGGCTGGCTCAGTCAGCAAAGCATGTGACTCTTGATCTCAGGGTTACAAGTTCGAGTCCCATGTTGGGGGTAGAGATTACTTAAAAAAAAAAAAAAAAAAAAAAAAAAGATTAGTTTACTCTGGCCATAATGAGTAAGTGTTATTCTTGAGACATAAAGAAAATTGAGTTGTTTTTAGTTTTTTTCCCCTCCTCTCCATACCTTAATACCTTTTATTTTCATAAATTTAGAGTATCATGCCTATTTAAACAAAACTAGACATGTTGCTATGTTTCTCAATATTTTATTTTATTAATTTATTTTTAAGGCTTTTACTTATTTTAGAGAGAGGGAATAAGCAGTGGGGATGAGGAAAGGGAGGGAGAGATAGAAGCAGACTGCCACTGAGCAGGACTCTATCCCAGGACCTACAGATCATAACCTGAACCGAAGGTAGACACTTAAACCGACTGAGCCACCCAGGCAACCCCGTTTCTCAATATTTTAATTTTCAAACAGGAAGTCTAGGCTTATAAACTGTTTTGAACAATGTGTGACCAATGGTATTGCTCTATAAGTGTTTATTAAAATAAAATAAAACATGATATAAGATAAAATAAAATCATCCTTAATATGGTAACAAGTTGGTTTTAGGTTCTCGGGGTCTAACAAATGTTAAGGGTCTCTGTCATGGGTTTCTTGGGCTCTTCATTTTGTTAATGCTGTTTTGACTATTAGAACATTTTCTATAGTTATTTATTTTCATCTCTTCCATTATGCTTTCTTCTTTTAGTTTTATATTTTAAAGACCTAATATATTTCCCTTCCCCCCCACATATATCCATTCAGAGTATTTATTATTTTGTAATTTTAGATATGATTATTTTGTCTACATCTTTGTTGGGGGTCTGTGTTATGAGCCAGTGATTTTTTTTTCTGTTACTTAACAAATTTTTCCAGCAATACTTTTGGCATATCTTCCTTCTATCTTTGTTTTGAAATGCCACATTTATATGAAATACAGATGCCTCTTCCTGTTTTTAAGATTTTGAATCCTTTTCCACTGATCTGTTTATTTGTGAGCAAGAAGTATACTAACTTTATTTTTGCTTTCAATCATATCTTTTTATTTATTTATTTATTTATTTATTTATTTATTTATTCATTTATTTATTTTTGAGAACAAGAGAGAGCACATGAGTGGGGAGGAGGGGCAGAGGGAGAGGAAGGGAGAGAATCTTAATCAGGTTCCATGCCCAGTTCTGAGTCCCATGTGGGCTTGATCTCATAACCCTGAGCTCATGACCTGAGCTAAAATCAAGAGGGATTTCCTCAACTGACTGAGCCACCCAGGAACTCCTACTGTGAATTCTATCTTAATATTGCCCTTTACTCTTTTGCAAGTTTATTCACAACTTTTAAACTATTTTACACCTACTTTTGATGATTTTTGGAATCATCTGAGTCTTATAGGATGAGTAGGAGTGACCAGTTGAAGATGGTAATGTTCATGTCAGGCACAGGAAGCCTCCAATGAGAAGGCATAACACAATAGACCATGGAACTTTGTGTGAATTACAAACGGTACAGTATGCTTGGACTGAATGATTTAACAAGGTGGCTTTGGACACATAGTCAGGAGCAGGTCATGTGAAAATGAGAATAAAGTTTTAACCCAGGAAGAAACATGAAAAGATGAGTGCTTTTATTTTTTAGTTTTTCTTTCTTTATTTTTTAAAGATTTATTTATTTGAAAGAGAGAGAGAGAGCAAAGGGAAGAGGGGCAGAGGAAGAGAGAGAAACAGACTCCACGCTGAGCAGGGAACCCAATACAGAGCTCTATCCAAGGATTCTGGGATCATTACATGAACCAGAGACAGATGCTTAACTTACTGAGCAACCCAGGCTCCCCAAGAGGAGTGTTTTAAAAAGATCACCTTGATAATATCAGAAAATGAATCAAGAGGAGACTGAGATGCTTTTGGGATCAACAGAAGAAATGTTAAAAGCTTAAATTAAGGCTGTGGAACTTGGAGAAAAATAGAGAAGCTTCAAGAAAGTGCAAGATGACTCAGGAGGTGTAAAAACATGATTTTAGTAACAATTGTGGTCAGAAGTGAAAAGGGCAGGGAGCAGAAGAGTCAAGGATCACTTTGAAGTTTCTGCTTTTAGATAACTGGGAGAGGAATACTTATTAGAGGCTGTCTAATAAGGCACACATGCAAGATATATAATGGTATATATTTTACATATTTGAAGAGAAATTTGAACTGAAGATATGCAATGGAATATGACCAATAGGTAGTGATAAATTCATGTGAGGTGCTCAGGAGAACCTAGGAGACTGGTGATTTACACTGAGAAGTTATCCCCCATATATTGAGATTATGGGATTAGATAAGGTTACTCTGAGAATGTAGGAAAAAGTGACTATAAAGATGATGATGAAAACACAAAACCACCCACATTTAAAGAGTAATTAGCAGATGAACCATCAAAAAAGGCCAGGAGGAGAATGAGAATGAGTAGTCTGAGAAGTCAGAAGAAAAGAAAAAAACAGGAAAAAAAAAAAAAAAAAGGAAGATAAAGTAGTTCCCTGAAAGATAGGGATAACATTTCAATGAGGAAAAGACAGTCAAATTTAAAAGTTGCCTGGAAGGGATGAGGTAAGAAATACATGTACTTGATACCACATATAGAACTTTCGTGTGAGAGAGAAGTGGGGGGAGAAGACAAAGTTACTGTTTTGGAAAGACTTGATAGTAATTCCAATCAACTATTTATCTATTCACTCAGTATATATTTTTTCCAGTGCTCCTATGTGCTAGGCACTGTGCTGGACATGGGCCTCTAGTAATGAACAAATCAAATTCTCTGCTTAGTAGAGACTACTCTCTCCTCCAGGAAGGGAAAAATCATCAAGAAACAATAAAAAAATAAAACATAAATGAAAACAGATAAGTCTCCCTGCAGAGTTTAAGGATAGGCTTATGAAGAAGAACATTGTGGGAACAGGCCATAGTCCATGGCTCCCAGGCAGGTGCATGGGGAATGAGTCATGATGTGGAGCCTGGGGTTGAAGAAAGGGAAGAGTGTGTGAGATGAAGGAAGAGAGGTGGGAAAGTGCTTAGTCATGTAGGGCCTTGAGAATTTCGTAGCGAATTTTGAATTATTCTAAGTATGTTGAGGTGACTTAGAAGGTTTTAAATCATGAATGCATTGATTTGTCAAATTTTATTTTTTATTTTTTTTTTTTAAAGATTTTTATTTATTTGACAGCAGGGGGAGTGCTTCTATCTTTTGAAATAGTTTAAGAGTAGCTATTACTCCTTTTTTTTTTTTTTTTAAGGATTTTATTTATTTGACAGAGAGAAACACAGCCAGAAAGGGAACACAAGCAGGGAGAGTGAGAAAGGGAGAAGCAGGCTTCCCGCCGAGCAGGCAGCCCGATGTGGGACTCGATCCCGGGTCTCCAGGATCATGACCTGAGCCGAAGGCAGTGGCTTAACCAACTGAGCCACTCAGGCATCCCTGATTTGTCAAATTTTAAAAAGAATCATTCTATTGCTCTTTGGAGAACAAATTGTGACAGCAATGTACAGAGCAACAGTAAAATTCCGTGTGAGTAACTCTGCAGAAGGAAGAGGAGAGATTAGGGTGAGGGCAAGTTTACACTAAAAGGGAGAGGGAGCTTAAATCTGAGAGTCTG
The DNA here is from genome assembly GCA_004023965.1 of Spilogale gracilis. NCBI lineage: Eukaryota > Metazoa > Chordata > Mammalia > Carnivora > Mephitidae > Spilogale > Spilogale gracilis. Next base: position 13,281 of record PITA01015754.1, on the reverse strand, counting down.
ACATCTGTTAAATGGTCCAAGAGGAACCTGTGGAGAGTCAGGTGAAGACACCACCACATGTGACTGATCCTGGAAAGGTTGAAGGTGAAAGAAAGCTTAGATTTGGGTAGAAGGAAGGATGACTCTTCTACTGACTTAGAATAAAGGAAAAGAAGGGAAGCCACTTTAGCTACTTTTATAATGGACTCTCAAATTGAAAATGTCTTTGTCTATTTTCTCCATAAAGTAGGTGGGAAGGTTCAGAAAGGAAAAGGAAAAAGGCAGGGATCAATTTTGGAAAGTGAAAAACTTGAGACTGGAAACACACTGAATGATTTCTAAGCATTATTAAAGCCCAACTGAAAACAGGTGATGTAGTTGATGACACAAGCATGCTTGTCATTTGGCATAATCACTTATTGCCATGTGTTTCTATCCTTATGCTTGGCCTTAAAATATTTCCCAATATTAGACATGTTTGATAGGCATGCCCAAAAAACACTGTATATTGGCCTTATTATTGTTTTCTGTTATTTTATTTTCCTAAAATATGACTTATTTAACAGATTGTCTTAATAGGACAATGTTAATAATTATAATTAGATCTACATTTCTCATCATCACAGAAAACACGTTTCTTATAGAGAAGTAAAAGTAAATGCCCTAAATTTAAATATGTCAATTCTCATGATAGAAAATATTTCATAAAAAGTTTCATTGTACACAACCTATTGCTAATAAACTGTGAGGGCCTGAATTTTATCTCTCTTACATTAAGTGCTTAAGGACTAAAAATAAATGTTCATTGAGGGTAAGGGAATTAAAATTACACATTGAATGAATGACTTATTTAGAGAGAAATAATCCCAAGATATTTATATCTCAAGAGTAATGGTTTAAATAATAAACATACTGGGTAGTGGTCTCATTTTAGAAAAAGAATGTATCTCCACATTTATTCTATTACTTTAGAATTTTCTCATTAACAGGTATTGCATTGTAAAATTTAATGGAATAATGGAGAAAGACACAACCTCTTATTTTATTATAATAATATTTTATACTTCTGGTATATTTTTATTTCTAAGAGCTTAGAAGGCAAGTCTATAAGAAAATATCTAACCTAACTATTCCTAAATGTGTATTTTTACTTTTTGCAATATTATCTTAATTAATTTAGTGATATTGTTGATTTGGGTATATAGCTATGTATCATTCAACCTTAGAAATATTTTTTCCCAAATTTCTCAACTAAACAAATGCAATTAGCATGGATATTTCCAAGAGCTTTCTTACTCTCAGATAATTTGATGTGCTTCATTGCCATGCACTTAAGCTTACATGGACAGGAGGGGTAGCGATCTCCTCCCATGAAGAATAAAAAGATCCATGATGAAGAAATAAGGCAAAAACTGTGGTTCATTTAACAAAAATATCAATGCAGATAGGCCTTTAGGCTTATACATATCATACTCCAGAATACACTATGTAAATTAAAATGTAGATTGTGTAGTTTGCTCCATGTATTCCCCTATTGCCCTCAGTCTTCCTCCCTCTACAAGTCTTGTCAGCATGTGAAAAAGTATGGGCACCCCAATACCAGTTAGTACCAACCAGGGGGAGAATATGTCTTCTATATACTCAAGACTAGAATTGAATCCTAATGTAATGAATAAGAAGGGCTGTCTCAGCCAGCCTGGGAGAGCCAGATTACCTCTCTAAGAATCCAGGGAATAACAAGAAAGGAAAACCCAGTCCCAGTCCCGGATAGGAGGTTTAAGTACTTTCACAAAACATTGGTATCACGCTAATTATTTTCAATGGTCTGCCTGATAGTATGAGGATATACATCCCATCTGGGGGCATCTACGAACACTCCTATTGTCTCCAAATACATAACACTCCTAAAGGTGTACTCAACTAAAGAAAGATGTGGAGAACTCTGGTTTCTATGCACATATGGTTATTTGCAGGGGTGACAAGGTGGTGGTGCCAGGAATTAGCCCGTGTGGCTACTGAGTTCTTCAGACTGTCTCCTGCAACATTCTCTTTTTGCCATTTCAGAAACTGCACCCAGGTTTTGGCACACAAACCTTACAAGCCTAATTTATCCTTTCTCCCCTGAAAATTGAACATTTGAAGGTACCTTTCAGTAGTCTTCTTAAGAACAGCATAAATAGGTTTTACAATTTTTAGAAATCGAATGTAATATGAATCTAAAGAAAATATGTTGCTTTATTCTAATTAACATTGAGTCCTCTGCCCCAAGCAAGGAGATGACCACAGGATACTAGGTCATATTTCCATACACTTAAGCCCCAAACTTAACAAAAACAGCAATTAAAAACTTCAGTGGAGCATCACCCTGTGTTATTTTACAGAAATTTGTAAGCATCTGCTATCAAACATTACCATTTAACTATAAAAATTCAAGGGATGTATAGGAACCTTTATTTTTAATTTTGTTCCTAACATCTTCCCATTTTTTATATTTCCTTATAACGTTGTACTAAACTTCTATAAGTATAGAAATAAAGATGGAATGTTTTTAGCATGATTAATTTGTTCCATTTTGAAACAGAGAGTATATGTTTTAATATTTATCTTTACTTTTTATTTCTCTTACTTCCTTCCCTCCTTCCTCTTTTTCTGTCCATTTTTCCTCCTTGCTTTCATTTCTTCATTTCTTCTTCCTATCAGAGGTCCCAAAATGATCAAATAGGCTTTCAGAGAATATATTCCTAACAAAGAGAATCTCCCACCCCCTACCCCATCAATCACCTGGTCCATGATTAAATAGGATATCACCATTTTATCTTCTTGGAAACCTGCTGAAAAGGAATACATATACTAATTCCATAAACGCTCATAACATTAAAAAAAAAAGGAATATAAGAAATGGCCATAAAAGACTACTCTCCCTTATCTAGAATTTGAGGTTGAGTTATGAATTTTAGATGTTCTCGGTGGTTATCACTCTCTTGTCTTTTTTCCACTGTTGTAATGTAAAGTAAAAACAATGTTAAACTATAAAATAAGAGGAAGAAAGCCATCCAGGTTCAGTTTTTTCTAGTGACAATTTTGATGTGCTTCGTATTTTGAATACAGATATTCCTTCAAAAAGTGTCTAGTTTTTTACTGGATATTATTCTTGCACTGCTGGTGTCCTAAGCATGTGTTGCGTCTACCCATTTGGTTATCTAGCACGGTTACCATTCTTTCAACATCACTGCTCCCTAGAGGAAGGGTTAGTTCACACTTAGGTTTCTCTGTCTCCTCCTAGATAAACCACTTCTTTGTTGTTCAGAATTATCTTTTGTGGGCTTATGACATATCTGTAGACCAATCAGCAGAAATTTGTTGAGCATCCAATAAAAGAAACTATAATAGGTACTACATGCAGGAAAAGAAAAAAAAAAGGCAAAAAATCTCCTTTTCCCTTATATATATATAATTTTTAATTAGGTTGCTGAAATGATGAAGGAGCACAGGACCATTAAACATATTGCTAACAGTGCAGGAACAAATGAGCTAGATAAAAAATGAATGATATAAGCCCCAGGATTTAAAAAGACAATAAAACTCATTCTGGATTCTATTTCTCTTGGAAAAACTCAGACTTGATCCACCTTGAAAGATAAGTAAGATGTTTTACAGACAAGGAAAAATGGACCAAGTGTTCATGGTATCTAAAAAGTATGGGCAAAGGAATGTACACATCCTGTTTGAAGTCTCATAAATGATTAGCTGAACTAAAGGCCTTTAAAAAGTGGACAGTGGGATATAAGTATATTAAATACATTAATCCAAATTAAAAAGCCTCAAGTACACTGCCATGGAATTTGGTATAAATGAGGAAATATTGAAATCTTTTCACCAGAGAATGACATGACTGAAGCAGTGTTTCTGGATTGGCTGGGCAGCAATATGCAGTATACGTTGGAATCAGGAAATCGGGCTATTGTACCACACTTATTATTGCCATTCTCTATATTATAAAGTTTTGGAACAAGTCAAAACCCCCCCTGATAACGTGAGGGTTCTCCATCTCATCTAGAATGACACTATACATCTCGACAGCATGAACTCAGTCTTGACAGCAGATGTCAGATCAGGAATCTTCCCCTAAAGCTATTCCACACGTTCACAACTCTGAATGGGCCTGCCACACCCAGGACACTACACAAGATGTTTACCTAAGGACAGAGGTTGCAATTCCAAACTGTTTTCCTTTGGAACTGAAACCTTGCATTATATGAAGATGCCCTTGATTTTTAAGAGGTTTTCATACTGTGATTGATCCTTTTCCAGTTTCAGAAGGTTCAATGTTCTTTGTCCCAATGTTCTAAAGTGATATGGATATTGCTTTCTATGTATTACCATAGACATCAGTCACTTTCATATGTTTCTCAATTTCATTCCACTTGGTTTTTAAATACTAATTAGTTATGAGTATCTGTGATAAAGAACAATAAAAGTGGTATTATCTCAGCAAGGTTTTCTATGCTTTTGACAAGATTTTAGTCTTCTAAGAATTCAGACTCATGCTGTTAACTGTTTTCCAAAATTTGGCTCTTCAACTTCCTAAGAATTCAATTCCACTTATTTTCAAGTCTGCCTGAAAGTTGAATGTCACGGAACTAGATTGAAACCAATAGAATGTGGTCAGAAGTAATGAGTGTTATTTGAGTCTAATCCTTAAAATTCTCATGTATACTTGCCATGTTCTTCACATCTATGAGAAGCTAGAAATGGGTTAATACCAAGGTTGACTTCATAAATCACATGCAGAGGATAATATAATCTTTATTAACCCAGATTCCTAATGACTTTGAGGAGATACATCATCCCATGGTTGTGCCCACCTATCTACTACTAGTTCATGAAAAATAAATCAACTTCTATTGTTATAGAAGTTCTATTCTATTCTATTCTCTTGTACATTGGACCACTATGCATTTTGGGATCTATTATATAGAAGTTAATCTAGCATAATTATACAAAGACAACAGTTGGTTTGTTCTATTGTAACACAAAAATACTTTTAAAAGAATGCAAATTGATGGGAAGTTTATTTTTAACAATGCATTTATGTTCAGCAAAACTTTAAAAATATAGAAATTAAAGGGAGCCGTGGCTACATGATTTTTAAACATTTGACATATGCACAACATAATTCGGCATATTTAGATGACTAATCACTGTCACGGATTCCTTATTAGTTAATATTTTGGGTTAAAAATAACTTTGGTTAGTTGGCCAAGATTGCTTCAAATACATATGCAATATGTTGTGTATGCCACACAGTTACTTTTAAGAAGTACCCTTTCTAAAAAAGAAAATGTCCAAGATGCTGAAGAGATAGTTAGGACTACAGTAGATTTCAAACTTGCCTCTACATCTTTAAACATTAAGAAAAAAATGTAAACAATGTTACACCATTATGTTCCATTCATAATTTCAGTCCTTAAATTTTGCTAAGCATCTATTTGTAAACTAGCTGATAGCTCTCTATTTTCATCTCAGAGGGATTTAAGTGTTTTGAAAACATACATATTCTCTCCCTGCTTTTCTTTTTTTCCGTGTACAGGTGATGAACATGATGTAAAATGGGCATTCGGTTTAGAAAGATGGGCTTTCATAGGATATTTGACAGCTGCAATCGAATAATATCTTTTCTAAGGCATTTTATTAATAAAAATAAATTTTTTAGAGCTAGCCTCACATTAGACTTGGCTTTTTGTTGTTGATGGTTGGGTCTTTTTGATTTTTTTTGGTTGGTAATTAGAGATCACAGATGATGAATTCAGTGGTCAATAATATTTTAAGATCTTTACTTTTAGGCACAAATCTAATATTTAAAATTATTTTGAAATAGTATCCAATTAAAATTTTAACATTAATTACAAATGCAATGATAATCTCAACGTATATTTGACTCTTAGATTTTTATGATAAACTTCCATGTGTGTATGTGTGTGTGCTTGTATTTATTACTTGTGTGTTTGAATTGACCTTTACCTCAAGGACTTTATGACTTCCTCCCATTTATTTCATCTTAAGTGAGATATAGTTTACATGTATTTCTTAAAGAATTTTCTTTTCTTTTTTTTATTGTTATTCTGTCTTCTTTGTACTCTTATTGATTATACAGGTGATCCAATTAAATGTGACTAATAATTGTGTCTTCATTTCTTATACAGTGCTAAAGACACATCTGCATTACACTGTTCAAAATACACTGCCAAACACTAATGGGGAAGTCATCTTAAATATAACATGTGAGAGCTTATTCATCTTGCTTGAATTATTTAATGGATTCTTATATACACATTCTCATCAGTGTCGGATTTAAACCACTTATTGATATTTGATACTAAAGGATTAAGAAAATGTGAGGACAACTAAGCAATGAATCATTCAATCATTGTCCTGATTCCATCATTCAGTATCTAACAATAGAAATATAATTGTTCTTTCTCAGCCCAGTACTCCTGATAACAAATGTGAATTCCTTATCTCCTCCTTCTTTTTCCTTCAGTGTTAAACAGTATTCAGTACTGTCATTAAAAAAGGAAGAAAATGCAAAAACACTCTAATTCTTTATTGAGGTTTTATGCTAGAACAGTTTTATATGAATAAAATTACCTTGGAAGAATGTAAAAAGCTTTTGCAATGAAAAGAAGCTTTATTTTAAGTATTATTATTTTTACTAATCATTCACAACATAGATTAGATACTATAAAATTAATTGGTACTTCTGGAGAAGATGGCAGAGTAGAAAGAGCTTAAGCTTACCTCATTCCACTGACACAACTAGGTAACACTCACATCAGTGTAAATAACTGAGAAAATGACTCAAAGAATGACAGAACAGACTCTCCAGAGTTAACTGTAGACAAGAAGCTACTTTGAAGAGGGTAGGAAGGGAGGAGACAGGGTCAGGAGACAAATGAACCCATGGGACTATGTGGGAGGGAACAACCTCACTGAAATGGAGAGGGGAGAAGAGTTGATCCTCAAGCCAGGAACCCCAGACAGGGGAGGATCCACATGATAAACACAAATCCCTATAACATTTGGGTTTGAACACCAGAGGGGCCCAATAATCAATGGAGCTTAATACCTTAATACCTTAATACTTTAAAAATCAGCAGGCTCCACTCTTAAAGAGTTGGGGGTGGGAGGCAGAGTCCCCACCCTTAAAGAGGCAACACTACAAAAACACCCACAGAATACAGCATAGAAGCAGGTATTTTAAAAATGTGTGGAGTATATAGGAAGGAGATTTATTTACTAGTCTCAGAACAATGCACTGGAGGGACAGGGATTGTTGGGAGACCGCTCCAAGAACAAAAGAGCTGGAAGGTGCCATTTCTCTCTTGCGCCCTCAGCCTAGACACACCGATACCTGCAAAGACCAGCGTGGTCCCAATACTCACTTCCTAACTTGCTAACAGCAAGCTCCAACCCTATATTCTCCTGCAAATACACTCCTCCAGTCAGACCCCAATTTCAGGTTTCCTCCCACAGCAGACCCAAACAAACCTTACTAATGTTATAGGCCCTATCCCTGCATTCTTCTGCAGATCTGCCAACTCCATCCAAGCCTGGGCATCCAACTCCATCCAAGCCTGGCTGCTGCAGGTCCCTTCCCACAGAAGACCATCATAGACCTTGCTGGTACTGTGTACCTCACCCCCACGTTTTCCTGAAGATCTGCCCCCTCCAAGACCCCCTTGCTGTAACCTATCAAAACCATCACAAATCTGGCAATGTACAAGCAGTCCTGATGAGGGCTAGCAGTACCCCAAAGTGACTCCTGTAATATGCCTGGCAGAGAATTTAAAGTAATGGTCATAAAGAGACTCACTGGATTTGAGAAAAGGGTAGAGAACCTGAGTGAGATCCTCAATACAGAGAAAAAATAACAAAGAACCAATTAGAGATGAAGAACTCAATAATCAAAATTAAAAATTCACTAAAGGGAATAAATAGTAAATTAGAGAAAGCAGAAGAGTAGATCAGCAACGTGGAGGACACAGTAATGGAAAGCATTCAAACTGAATAGGAGAAAGAGAAAAAAAAAAAAAAATAAATGGGAATAGACTAAGGGAACTCAGCAATACCATCAAGTGTAACAACATCCATTGGGATCCCAGAAGGAGGACAGAGAAAAGGAGGAAAATTTATTTGAAGAGATAATAACTGCAAACTTCCCAAATCTGGGGAATGAAACAGAAATTCAGACCCAGGAAGCACAGAGAGCACCCAACAAAATCAACTGAAGGAAGTCCATACCAAGACAGACAGTAATGAAAAATGCAAAAAAGTACTGATAAAGAGAGAATTTTAAAAGCAGCAAGAAAAAGCCAAACAGTTAATACAAGGGAAATCCCATAAGGCTACACGATGATTTTTCAGCAGACACTATAGGTGAGACGACAGTGGCATGATATATGATATACAAAGTGCTGAAAGAAAAAAAAAAGAAAAGAAAAAAATAATGTACAACTAAGAATATTCTATCGAGCAAGTCTACCATTAAAAAGGGAAGGAAAGATAGTCTCCCAGACAAACAAAACTTAAAGGAATTCATGGCTGCTAAATCATTCCTATAAGAAATATTAAGGGGACTCTTTGAGTGGAAAAGAAAGACCATAACTAGGAGTAAGAAATGTAGAAAGCATAAATGCAGTAAAATTAAATATATCTATAAAAATCCATCAAGGGATTCACAAAGTAAAAGGATGTAAAGTATGACACGATAGACATGATATGCCTAAAACATGTGTGTGTTGGGGGGAGAATGGGTTCAAACTTAAGTGACCATTAAATTAATATACACTGTTATATACAGAATATGTTGTATATAAAACTAATGGTAACTACAAATCAAAAACTGGTGATAGAAATGCAAAAAATAAAGTAAGGAATCCAAATATTTCACTAAAGAAGGCGAGCAAACCAAAAGAGAGCAAGAGAAGAAAGAAACAAAGCAGAACTACAAAACAACCATAATACAAGTTAACAAAACGGCAATAAGTACATCAATAATTACTTTGAATAAAAATGAGCTAAATGCTCTAATCAGAAGACGTAGGGTCATGGAATGGATGAAAAAGTCTCAAGTCCCATCTGTATGCTGTCTATAAGAGACTCAGTTCAGACCTAAAGACACATGCAAATTCCAAGTAAAGGGAGAGAAAAGCATATGTCATGCAAATGGAAGTAAAGAGAAGGCCAAGGTAGCAATACTTATGCTAGACATAATAAACTTTATTTTTTTAAAGATTTTTATTTGATAGAGAGAGATTGAGAGAGGAAATATAAGCAGGGGGAATGGGAGAGGGAGAAGGAGGCTTCCTGCTGAGCAAAGAGCCTGATGCAGGGTTTGATGTGGAACTTGATCCCAGAACCCTGGGATTATGACCTGAGCCCAGGACAGATGCTTAATGACTGAGCCACCCAAGAGCCCCATTAGACATAATCTCAGGTGAATAACCTAACCTTACACATAACAGTGCTATTCAAAGATTAAACAAATCCCCAAACAAGTAGAATGAAGGAAATAATAAAGATGAAATCAGGAGTAAATGAAATAGAAACTAAAAAATCAATAAAACAGATAAATGAAACCAGGAGTCATTCTTTGAAAAGATCAAGAACATGACTGACTCATATAAAAAGAGAGAGAGCTCGAGCTCTCAAAATCAGAAATGAAAAAAGAGAAATAACAGCCTCTACCCAGAAATATAAAGGATAATGGAGAATATTATAAAAAATTAAATGCCAAAAAATTTACAACCTAGGAAAAAAGGATAAATCCCTAGAAACATATAATCTCCCAAAACTGATGCAGGAAGAAATAGAAAATTTGAACAGACTGATTACCAGCAATGAAATTGAATCAGTAATCAAAAACCAAAACCAAAACCAAACCCCCCAAAAAAACTCCCCACAAAGGCAACAGAAAAGTCCAGGACCAGATGGCTTCACAGATGAATTCAACTAAACATTTAAAAGGAGTAATAGCGGGGCACCTGGGTGGTTCAGTTGGTTAAGCGACTGCCTTCGGCTCAGGTCATGATCCCGGAGACCTGGGATCAAGTCCCACATGGGGCTCCCTGCTCAGCAGGAAGCCTGCTTCTCCCTCTCTCACTCTCCCTGCTTGTGTTCCCTCTCTGGCTGTGTTTCTCTCTGTCAAATAAATAAAATCCTTAAAAAAAAAAAAAAGGAGTAATAGCTACTCTTAAACTATTTCAAAAGATAGAAGAGGAAGGAAAGCTTCCAAATTGATTCTATGAGGCCGGCATTACCCAGATACCAAAACCAGATAAAGACACAACAACAAAGAGGATGGCAGGCAATATCTCTGATGAATATAGATGCAAACATCCTTAACAAAATATTAGCAAACCAAATCTAACAACACATAAAAAAATTATTTGTCATGATCAAGTGGGATTTATTCCTGGGGTGGAAGGGTGGTTCAATATTCGCAAATTACCAGTGTGATATATCATATTAACAAGAGAAAGGATAAAAAACATAATGTATTCAATAGATCCAGAAAAAGCATTTAACAAAGTACAAATCCATTCACAATTAAAAACAAAAACAAAAACAAACAAATAAAAAAACCCAAAGTAGGTATAGAGGGAAAATACCCCAGGATGATAAAATTCAACTATGAAAAATCTACAGCTAACATCATATTCACTAATGAAAAACTGAGAGCTTTTCCCTAAGATAAGGACCAAGACAAGAGTGTCCACTCTCACCATTTTTATTCAACATAGTACTGGAAGTCATAGTCACAGCAATCAGATAAGAAAAAGAAATTTAAAAAAACCCCAAAAACTGGTAATGAAGGAGTAAAACTTTTACAATTTGCAGATGACATGGTACTACATATAGAAAATCCTGTAGGGGATCCTGGGTGGCTCAGTTGTTAGGCATCTGCCTTCCGCTAGGGTTGTGGTCCCAGGGTCCCTGGGTTGAGCCCCATATTGGGCTCCCTGCTCAGTGGGGAGTCTGCTTCTCTTTCTCTCACTTCCCCTGCTTGTGTTCCCTCTCTTGCTGTGTCTCTCTGTCAAATAAATAAATAAAATCTTAAAAAAAAAGAGAGAAAACCCTACAGATTGTACCAAAAAACTATTAGAACTAAAAAAAATACCTATTTGAACTGCTAAATAAATTCAACAAAAATCACAAAATTTAAAATCAATACACAGAAATCTGTTGCGTCTCTATAAACTAATAGTGAAGTAGCAGAAAGAGAAATTAAGAAAACAATCCAATTTAACTGCATCAAAAATAACAAAATACCTAGGAATAAATTTAACCAAAGAAGTAAAAGACCTGTACTCTGAAAATTATAAAACACTGATGAAAGAAATTGAAAATGGCACTAAGAAATGGAAAAACATTCCATGTTCATGGATTGAAAGAAAAAATATTGTTAAAATATCCATACTACCAAAGCAATCTACAGATTTAATGCAATCCCTATCAAAATACAAGTAGCATTTTTCACAGAACTAGAACAAATAATCTTGAGATATGTATAGAATCACAAAAGGCCCTGAATAGCCGTAGCAATCTTGAAAAGGAAGAACAAAACCAGAGGTATTATAATCCCAGAGTTCAAGATACAATAAAAAGCTGTAGTGATCAAAACAGTATAGTACTGGAACAAAAATGGACACAGAGAATGGAGCAGAATAGAGAGTCCAGAAAAAAACTATGTTTATATGATCAATTAATCAGCAATAAAGGAGGCAAGAATATGCAATGGGAAAAGTCTCTTCAACAAATGGTGTTGGAAAAACTGGAAAGCTATAGGCAAAAGAATGAAACTGAACTACTTTCCTACTCCATACACATAAATAAACTCAAAATGGATTTAAGACCTAATTGTGAGACCTGAAATCATAAAATTCCTGGAAGAACGCAGGCAGTAATGACTTTGACATCAGTTGTAGCAACATTTTTATAGATACGTCTCCTCTGGCAAGGGAAGCAAAAGCAAAATTAAACTACTGTGACTACATCAAAATAAAAAGCTCCTACAAGCAAAGGAAACAATAAACAAAACTAAAAGACGACCTACTGAATAAGAGAAGATATTTGTAAATGATATATCAAATAAAGGGTTAGTATCCAAAATATATAAAGAACTTCTAAAACTCAACAACAAAAAGCCAAATAGCTCTATTTAAAAATGGGCAGAAGATAGGAACAGATATTTCTCCCGAGAAGACATACAGATGGCCAATAGACACAGAAAAAAAAATGCTCAACATCACTCATCATCAGGAAAATGCAAATCAAAACCACAATCAGATATGCCTCACACCTACCAGAATGGCTAAAATCAATAAAACAAGAAACATCAAGTGTTGACAAGGATACAGAGAAAAAGAAACATTCATGAAACTGACAGTGGGCATGCAAACTGGCATAGGCATGGTGAAAACAGTATGGAGGTTCCTCAAAAAATTAAAAAAATAGGGGCACCTGGGTGGCTCAGTTGGTTAAGTGTCAGCTTTCAGCTCAGGAATCCCAGGATCAAGCCACAGGTTGGACTTCCTGTTCAGCAAGGAGTCTGTCTCTCCCTGTCCCTCTGTCCCTCCCCTTGCTCCTTCTCTCTCTCTCTCTCTCTCTCTCTGTCTCTCTCTCTCTCTCAAATAAATAAAAATAAATAAAATCTTTAAAAAAATAAAAAATAGAATTACGGTATGATCCAGTAATTCCACAACTGGGTAATTACCCCCCCAAAACAAAAACACTAATTTGAAAAGATAATGCACTGCTATATTTACTGCAGCATTATTTATAGTAGTCAAATTATGGAAGCAACCTAAGTATCTACCGGTGGATGAATAAATAAAGAATAAGTGGTAAATATATACAATGGAATATTACTCAGCCATAAAAAGGAATGAAACTTTACCATTTACAACAATGTGGTTGGATCTAGAGGGTATAATACTAAGTGAAATAAGTCAGCCAGAGAAAGAGAAATACCACATTATTTCACTCATAAGTGGAATTTAAGAAACAAAGAAACAAGAAAACAAAGGACAAAGAAAAAAAAAACGGACTCTTAACTATAGAGAACAATGGATGGTTGAGGAGGTGAATGGGGCAGATGGGCGAAAGGTGATGGACATTAAGAGCACACTTACACGGGGCGCCTGGGTGGCTCAGTTGGTTAAGCGACTGCCTTCAGCTCAGGTCATGATCCTGGAGACCTGGGATCGAGTCCCACATCGGGCTCCCTGCTCGGCGGGAAGC
>PITA01015753.1:33740-49014 GCA_004023965.1 Spilogale gracilis | reverse complement strand
TAAGGTGTAATGAGAGTTGGTGTATTCGGGATTTTTCAATTTTTTTGAGTGAGGCTTGGATGGCTATGAATTTCCCCCTTAGGACGGCCTTTGCTGTATCCCATAGGTTTTGGATCGATGTATCTTCATTCTCATTGGTTTCCATGAAGTGTTTCAGTTCTTTGATTTCTTGGTTGATCCACATATTCCTGAGTAGGCTCGTCTTTAGCTTCCAAGTCTTTGATTTTCTCCTGAACTTTTTATGGTGATTGAATTCCAGTTTCACGGCATTGTGGTCAGAGAATACGCAGGGAATAATTTCAATCTTCTGGTATCAGTTGAGCCCTGATTGTGACCTAGTATGTGCTCTATTTTGGAGAAAGTTCCATGTGCACTCGAGAAGAATGAGTATTCTGCTGTTTTAGGGTGAAATGTTCTGAATATATCTATAAGATCCAGCTGGTCCAATGTGTCATTGAAGGCTCTTGATTCTTTGCTGATTTTCTGTTTAGATGATCTGTCCATTGCTGAGAGTGGTGTGTTATGATCTCGTACGATTAGTGTATTTGCATCAATATGATTCTTTATTTTGTTTAACAGTTGGCTTATGTAGTTGGCTGCTCCCATGTTAGGGGCATAAATATTTACAATTGTTAGAACTTCTTGATGTATAGACCCTTTAAGAATGATGTAGTGCCCTTCTGTGTCTCTGACTACAGTCTTTAGACTAAAATCCAATTTGTCTGATATGAGAATTGCTACCCCGGCCTTCTTTTGGGGTACATTGGCATGAAAGATGGTCTTCCATCCCCTCACTTTCAATCTGGAAGTGTCTTTAGATTCAAGATGAGTCTCTTATAGACAGCATATGGATGGGTTCTGTCATTTTATCCAGTCTGCAACCCTGTGTCTTTTTATTGGAGCGTTTAGGCCGTTCACATTGAGGGTGATTATTGATAGATATGTTTGTATTGAATCATGTTGCCTATGGAGTTCATGTTTCTATAAGTTACCTCTGTAAATTTTTGTTTGTGTCACTCTTGGGTTCGTTTCTCCTCTAAAGAACCCCTCTTAGTATTTCTTGCAGTGCTGGCTTGGTGGTTGCATAATCTTTTAGACCTTGGCGGTCTTGGAAGCTCTTTATTTCTCCTTCCATTTTGAAAGTCAACCTTGCTGGATACATTATCCTTGGTTGCATATTTTTGTCGTGTAACTTCCTGACTATGTCTTGCCAGCCCTTTCTGGCTTGCCAGGTTTCTGTGGAAAGGTCTGACGTTATTCTGATGCTCCTCCCTCTATAGGTAAGGGATCGCTTTCTCCTAGCTTCCCTTAAGACATATTTTTTGGTTTTATGATTCAAGAATTTTACTATTATGTGCCTGGAAGTTTTTCTGACCTCATTGATCTTGGGGGGTGTCCTCTCTACTTCTTGGACATGAACATTTGTTTCATTCCTCAGATTTGGGAAATTTTCATCCATGATTTGTTCAACGATATTTTCTGGGCTTCTCTCTCTCTCAGTTCCTTCAGGGATTCCAATAATTCTGATATTGGAGCGTTTCATGGCATCAATCATTTCCCTTATTCTGTTTTCTTGGGATTTTAGTTGTTTGCTCCAAGACTTCTCTTACTCCTCCTCCTTATTCCGTGCGTCTTCTAAATCACTGATACGATCTTCAGCTTCACTTACTCTGGCTGTAAGCATATTTAAGTTAGATTGCATCTCATCTAAAGCCTTTCTATCCTCAGCTTTCACTTCTTTTACTATGGCTTCCACTTTGAGACTAATGTTCTTTTCTAAATTGATTGGAATTATTATTGATTGGAACCAATTATTGCTTGGACTATTGCTGCCCTGAATTCTGTATCTGTCATACTGTTTATGTTCATTTCCAGTAGCTCTGTGACCGAGGTTGCAGTCTCAGGGTTCTTCTTCTTTTGGGTGTTCCTTCTCTGAGTCATTGTGGCGAGGAGTGGTTGAGGGGGTGTATGGCTATATATATCAGCCACTCTCTGGGTAGTTTGGTCATTGGAAGGTTTTGGAGCAACCAGAGTTCACCACAGAAAAGGGAGGAGAAAGAGAAAAGAAAACAGAAGAGAGGAAGCAAGAAAGACACCACTGCCAGAGCGGGGCCCAGTGATAAGATTTATATGGTACAAAGCTGTTACAGGGTAAAGAAAAGGGTTATCAAGGGTAAATGAAGAGATCAAAAAGCAAAGCCCAACCTATATGACCCCCAAGACCAGTATTTATATAATATAAAGCAAAGACAATTACACAGACACACTGACAAACTAGGGTGGGAAGGTGAGGGCAGACACTCCTTGTGGGCAAGGAATGTGTTTCAGACGCTCCCAAGTTTGTCTTGTTTTTATTGCTGGAGGAGCCCACTCTCAAAAGATATAGGGGGATTAGAACTGGTTGTATATAGGGGTAGTATTGAATAAGGATGTGGGATTGACTTGAGGCTTGTATCTACATGTACACGTAAAAGAGAGAATAAAGGAAGGAGGAGAGAAGAAAGAGAAAAACAGAGAGAGCAAACAGTGAAACAAGAGGCAACAACAAAAGCAGAAAATACAGGGGTGCATTTGAAAAAATTTCAGGGTAAAAAAGAGAAAAAATAATAAAAAAAGAATAAAAAAAATTAAAAAATAAGATATGTTATGGGGTATTGTATTGGGTATCACGTTGTGATAAGAAGGGGGCTAAAAATTGAAAGAAGAAAAACCGTGAGAATGTATTTTTAAGCTTAAAGTGGAAGCTTCAAAAGTAAAAATAGAAAAAAAGTTTAAAAAAGTAAATGAGGTGGAAAACTGTATCAATGAGTTGTAGGGCTTTTGGTGCTTTTAGTCAGTGCCAGGAGTTTAATAAATTGCCTTTCCCCCGATTTGGGGTTTTGCATTGGAATGTTGTCCTCCTGAGCTTCTGGCTTGCTTTCTGGGGGTGGGGTGTGCCATTCCCTTTTAGTCCTTTTACCTAGGCTGAGTCTCTAGGCCCCCTTGTTACAGGCTGGTCTCCATGGTAACCAGGTTATCAGGTTACAATTCTCTGGTAGCGGAGTGTTGTTCTTTTACGTCTTTTTCCAGCTACAACACTACTTTTAAATCAGCAGTTACAGTTATCTTTGAAATCACAGTGAATCTTATGAATTAAAAAAATTCCAAAAATGAAGTGGGAAAATATCCAGAAAAATTAATTTGTAAAGAAATATATGTGTACAGTTGGCAAAACATTTTAAAACCACTGAGTAACAAATACCTATTCCAACTAAGGTAATGATGAATGCTCATTTTCTCCCATCACATTTACAAAATAATGCCCGAAGTCAGCTATAGCTTGGGAAAACATTTTCATACAGTTTTTAATGGAAGTATATAGATTGGTAGTAATATTTTATTTGTAATATGAATTATCTGTGGAAAATGTAACTATAATTTGACTTTCAGAGTTTAATATAAATACATACTTTTTCAAAATATGTGGAAAGATAAATGTGCAGGGTACTTACTGCAGCATTTTTTGTAGGAACCAGCATATAGAAAGTATTGCAAAACAATTGATGCCTATAAGTTTTTGGTGAGAGCCTATTTTGCATGAATAATACAGTAGTTAAACCATGTATACATAGGTTCTATGCTTATGGAACAATATTCGATAAAGATACATATATATACCAGACAAAAGAAAAGAAATAAGTTGAATCAAAATTGCAACTAAAAATATATGGTTCTTTAGAGGTTATGATGTGGATGTCTAATCTGTTAGAGCTTCTTGAAGAAATAAATAATGATTGATTTGAGTTCTAATGAGTGAGTAAGAGTTTATTGGATGAAATGACCTAAGACATAAGAACTTCAGATATACTAAGTGACTGAAGAAAACTATATACAGAGTTACTGAGTGTTTAAAGAAAATGAAGGTGAAGCAAAAGTGTGCAGGAACACGGAGGGGAATAATTAGTATAAATGTAAAGAAATATACAGAGCAGATAATTAAAATAGATTATCTGTAGGATGTAATGATTGAATATGAGGAGTAATGATAGGCAGCACCAAATTGTTGCCTAGGAGCCATAAAAGCAAATGTGTCTTATAGATACCTGGATTTTTCTGAAACTTAGGAGAAATAGTCACATATATAATATATGTCATAAATGTGTTTTAGTTAGGTGTGAGTGGTGAATGTAGAAATACAAGTAGCAAGAGAAGTAAACTCTTGATATATCATGAAAAGAATAGAAAAAAACAATATATAACGTTTAGAAACTATGATGGAAGGTAAGAAGGGTTTTTGTACATGTGTCTACTGAAAGAAGCTGGATAGGAAAAATCAAGTAGAGTGAATGCCTGGAAATACAGAACAAGGAAACAATGTATATAAGATTGTGAGTGAATTAGATGGAAAGTGAAATGCTTCTCCAATACAAAAGAAGTGCCAAAGGACATGATGGACCTGGGTTCCTGGTCATTTGGCAGATAAAGCAGGATAGTCTGTCAACCCAGACTCTCCTATTTTTATTTGTTTGTGTAATATGAGGCAATTTCTTCTGTTGAAAATAAGAAAGACAGTAGGGTTGCGAGGTTTTGCAGGGGCTGGAATTGATTTCAAAAACTATTGAAGAAAGACGACTGTCATAGAAAAGTGTTACAGTGACTCAGGGTATTGTTCAGTGACCATTAATGGTCAGGGACTCTGAATTTATGATGGACCCAGTTCACATAAACTGTGCACTAAATCCTGCATTAGGTTAGAGAAACCAAATCATTTTAGGGAAGTTTTAGTCTGCATAGATATATTTTCTAAATGTAGAAGAATAGAGGAAGTTTTAGGATATTGGTAATAAATGATAAATCACAAATATTTGGAATCTAAGTAAGCTAAGAAGAAAAAAGAAGGAGGAAAAATGCAGGGGTGTGATAGGTAAGAATACCTAAAGAGTGATATTTCTCTCTCCTCTGTGTAAAATAACTGAGAAAAGCAAAATACTCTGCCTAATGGTAAAAATAGTCTAGGAAAACAAGGATTTTCCATTTAGTGTTGCATATGTAAAATTCTCAGAAACTTCTTGGTAGATGTTGGATACATGTATTTCAAATAATTCAGTAGTAACCTATACGTTAAGGGTTAATTGTGAAGGTTGACCTATTGAATTTTCTCCTGATATTTATATGTGTACTTTATTCATATTATCTCTAGTCGACATGAGAATTTAAAAAAAAAATGCAGGCTAATGGTAGATATCTCATTTGTGGGATAATACTGGGTTGGTTTCTTTTTCAAGCAGTCTAAGAGTAAAATTATTTTTTTCATAACGTATTTGAGGAAAACAGAATTGAGAAATATGTGAATAAAGAGGTATGTCATTGACTAGAATTTGCATACATATCTGGAATAGGCAGCCCTGAGTATTTTTGTCTCATGTGTTGTAGAGCCAAGTTTAATAATTCTGAAACTTCCACAGAAGGAGCCTTAAAAATAATGAAATAGATAAATATTGGAAAACATAAAAGGCATTGCCATCAAGTCATACATTTGTATTGTTAACTGGGAAAGAACAGATGAATAATAGTATGCATTGCATAAAGTAATTTTAAGAAAAAAATAATGATAGTAACAGAGGCAAAAAGCAAGCAACAATAATCTGGAGATATGCAGGATTCAATAAATACATCATTCTTCTCCTCATCCAAGTTCAGAATTAGTTGAGAGGTAGACAATTTATTTAGACATATGGAAAATCAAAATACCAACAAAATGGAACTTTAACCATAAATTGTTTTTTTGTTGTTGTTTTTTTTTTTAAGATTTATTTGTTTAATAGAGAGAACACAAGTAGACAGAGCTTCAGGCAGAGGGAAAGTAGAAGCAGGCTGTCCATGGAGTAGGGAGCCTGATGCGGGCAGGACGCTGGGATTATGACCTGAGCTGAAGGTAAACACTTAACCAACTGAGCCACTCAGGTGTCCCAACCATAAGTTTAAAAGGAAGGTCTAGGGAAAGAGACAGACATAGAGGGTTGACATTGTAGTAGGAAAATTTTTTGATAAAGGTAAAATGTGTAATACATAAAAAATTTGTAATTTGTTTATATTAGTATTAACTTTTTACTGATACATTTTGCAATAGGGAAGAAGTGAAAAAAGTTCTAAAATGAGAAAATATTTACAACATACAAACAATAGAGATTTGATATTTAAATTGTTTAAATAATTCCTACAAATCATGACAATGCAAAGTAAATCTAAACACTTTCCTTCTAGCCACTAAATAAACAAATTTTCCCTTGAACTTTATTTTTTATTTTATTTTTTGGGGGAGGGATTTTATTTATTTATTTGACAGAGATAAACACAGATCAAGAGGGAACACAAGAGGGGGAGTGAGAGAGGGAGAAGCAGGCTTTCCGCCAAGCAGGGAGCCTGATGTGGTTCTCGATCCCGGGACTCCGGTATCATGACCTGAACAGAAGGCAGATGCTTAGTGACTGAGCCACCCAGGCACTCCTTCCTTTGAACTTTAAAGTGTTCTTTAATTCAGTGCTATTGGGTATTTTTTTATATTCATACACTTCAAATGTGAGATTTTAATAATGACATTTCATATAGTTAGCTTTGAAAACAAACTCTCTTTAATGCAACTTCTAAAAAATATACCTCAGAAGGAAAGACCTGAGACTGAAAAACAATTATATTTCATAATTTCAAGGAATATGAAAGTAGAATTACTTGGATGTGTATTTCAGACACTAATATTTTTTGATAAATGAATCATTCTTTGTCTGTGATTAAATTTTCAATTTGGTTGTATTTATAATGAAGGAGCTCAAAATCAAACACAATTTATTAAAGAAATAATGCAGACTTCCTCAAGAACTTATCAATAAAACTTCCTGTCTTGAAAATTAAGTATAATACATATTATATTTTATATAATATTAACTTATATATACTATATATTACACAAATAGCATTATATATTATCTAATAATGTGCACTTGTATCTGTGTATGTTTATATTTATTAACTTACATATATTATAAGCAACATATTTATATCATCTAACAATGTGCATTTATACATGTTTGATACACACAAAATGTTTGAAATTTAGAAAAGACAAGAGAATTAAAACTTTTCAAAAGAGTATTTCACTATTTTTTTGTTTCCTTTAGTTTAATCTCATACTTACGCAGGTTTGGGAGTAGTTTATGCACAAACTGTTACTGTTAATTGGAACCTATTAATAAAATTAATTATAATAAATTTTATCTCATAGTATCTGGAAAATAGTTTCCTATATATGGTAAATAGTCAAATGTAATGAGTAATGATTTAAATAATCATTCACATTTGGGATCTTTAAATATTGCAAATCTATGAACAATCTACAACAGGTTATTAACCATACTTAAAAGGATTTATTAATTTTCTGTGCTTGTGTTTATATTACAAATGTGACATTTTGAAATGTTTTTGCATTAGTCGTAATTTTCAGTAAAAAGACATTTGTCACTGGCTTGAAAAAAAATAAAGGGAATTTTTTTGTGCATACATCAAAACTCTGATAACCAAAAGAGCTTGCAAACATGTGAGTTATTTATTCAAGATAA
The DNA here is from genome assembly GCA_004023965.1 of Spilogale gracilis. Taxonomy (NCBI): domain Eukaryota; kingdom Metazoa; phylum Chordata; class Mammalia; order Carnivora; family Mephitidae; genus Spilogale; species Spilogale gracilis. Next base: position 41,422 of record PITA01015753.1, on the reverse strand, counting down.
ATGGCTAAATTTCAGAAAGGACAGTGAAGTTTGTGATGTTTTAACTTTTATTATTCCTATTCCCCTCTCATGGAAAACCAACATCTTCACAAATACAGTAACCATGAAAAGTGGAAGCCTAGCAACCACTAGGTAGTAAAATGAGTTAGAAGGTCCCCCAAAGATCTAATCCTGGAGACTTGCCCTAGTTAACCTGTCTGGCCACTATTTGAAAATTTTGACTCACAAAACTATTTGTATTTGAACTAACGAAGAGCTCACTCAATGTGAATAGTCTTTTCTCTGTAGCATTTGTTGGAATCATTTGGCAGAAATTAATTAATATTGCACCTGTCTGAGGCAGGATAATAATTAGGGAAAGTGAGGCAAGCCAACAAACTTAAAAGGGAAATCAGGGGAATGAGACTGCCTATAGGATGCTTTGAAAAACTCCAACACATGCCCATAAATTCAGAAGGACATACTTTTGTGCACGGTTCTCTACACGCTCAAAAAATATCTGAGAAAGCCCTTATCTCTCATTTATAGCAGATAATGAGGCTCTGCACAAATGGTATGAAAATTTTGGCCAAGGTGTAATAAATTGCCAGGATGTAGAAGGTGGCCCCAAATATGCTGACTGTACACTAGTCAAGACTGAGAGACTCCTTGGAGTGCTGGGGTGGCTTAGTCAGTTAGGCTTCTGACTCTTGGTTTAGGCTTAGGTCATGATCTCATGGATTGTGGGATCGAGCCCTGTGTCAAGCTCCACACTTAGTAGAGTTCTCTCTCACTCTGTCTCTGTCGCTCTCTAAAATAAATAAATTAAATCTTCTAAAAAATGTTTTTTTAAAAAAACTGAGAGACTTCTTAATTCAAGGAATTAAGAAATCTCTGTCTGATTTCCAGATAATAGTTAAGTACTGAAACAGAAACTTTATTTGCTATACAATACAAATAATACAAATTTTAATGAATTAGTTTAGTCTAAAAAGTCAACAAACAGAAGCTGTGGCAGAACTGCAACAAATAACAATGGTGATATACCCTGCATCAGGAGTATCTGATTGGGTGAGCCTGGTGGTGGGTATTGAGGGCACGAATTGCATGGAGCACTGGGTGTGGGACATAAACAGTGAATCTTGGGGAACACTGAAAACATAAAATAAATTATTATTGAAAAATGAGTATCTGATTATCAGACTTAGAACATCATATTATTTAATATGTCCAGCTCAAAGAAATAAAATGAAGTGTCCAGTATAAAAACAAAACAAAACAAAAAATCTAGACATGCAACTAATCCCTCTTATATAGAAAAAAATTAACTAAGTCTGGAGGAGCCCATATGTTGCATTTATTAGACAAAAACTTTAAAATAGCTTTATCAAAAATGTTCAATGAACTACAGAAATCCATGTCTAAAGACCTATAAAGTATATAAGAATAAGATTACACAAAAAAGACAATATTATAAAGAAATTAAAAATATAAAAAGAAGCAAATGTAATTTTGGAATTGAAGAGGATATTAATGGAAATGAAAAATGTAGTAAAGTGCTCAATAGTAGACTTATGCTAGCAGAGGACATATTAATCTTGAAGATAGATCAATTAGAACTACCCAGTAAGAAGAAGGGAAAGAAAAGGATGGACTAAGTATTAACAGAGCCTCTGAGATTTGTGGGACACATCAACCATACCAAAATGTGCATAATGTGATTCCCTGAAAGTAAGGGAAGAGATCAAGGAGGAGACAGGATATTTGAATAAATAATGACTTAAAACTTCCCAAATTTGATTAGGGACATTAATTTAAATATCCAAGGAGCTTGGCAAACCAGGTATGATAGATTTAAAGAAAACATCTATATCATTCATAATCAAACTCTTGAAAGACAAAGACAAAGAGATTCTTGAAAGCAGCAACTGAGAAATAATTCATCATATATAAGGATTAATAAATGAGATTAGCTGATATCTTTTAAGAAACCAATGGGACCAAAATATTCAAAGTGCTGAAAGAAAGACTCAACCAATATCCAGTAACAGAACTGGGACAAGTAGGTATATTCCTATAGTTCATATCAGATACAATAATTAATTAAAATTATATCTTATGGTTAAATGTAGGAACTAAAACTATAAACTCTCTGAAGAAAACATGGGAGTAAATTTTTGTGACCTTGGTTATGCAATGATATAACAATAAAAGCAAAAGCGTAATCAGTAAAATAAATTTGACATCATCAAAATTAAAAATATTTTTGTTTCAAAGGACAGTTTAAAATTATGTAATGGGAAGATAGATGTCATCAAGTATAAATATATTTATATAATCAGATATGTTATCTATTAATATATCAGATATAATATTTATGATATCAAGTATACTTATCCAACTCATAAAGAGCTGCTATCCAGTATAAAGTATTCTCGGAACTCAGAAGACAAGAAAATACCATTTTAAAAGTGGTCAATGATTTGAATATATGTTTTTCCAAAGAAATACATAAATGCCCCAAAAGCATGGGAAAAAATGGTTGGCATCATTAGTTATTAGGAAAACGCAAATCAAAATCCATATAACATGCCATTCTCATTAGGATGACTAAAATAAAATGTAAAAAGGAAGTTTTGTCAAGGAGAAATTGGAACCTTCACTTTGGTTGTCAGATTTTAAAATGGTACAGCCACTTTGAGAAACAGTTGGCAGTTTCTTACACTGTTGAACATAAATCTATGATAAAATCCAGTATTCCCTGCCAAGTTTATGACAAAGAGAATTTAATACTCATGTCCAAACAAAAACCTGAACACTAACTACATTACATAAGCAGCAGAATTTATAATATGCAAGGGGCAGAAGCAGTCCAAATACCTATCAACAGATGGATGGGTAATCAAAATGAATATATCAGTAAGTGGAATATTATTCAGCAATTAAAAGGAATTAAATACTGATAAATGCCACAGCATATACAAATTTTGTAAACATTTTAAGGAAAAGAAATTAGTCAAAAAATCACATTCTGAATGGAATTTATATGAAATGTAACTGAAATTCATAGGAAGTACCAAGAATGAGTAAATCTGTATGGCAGAAAGTAGATTAGTGGTTGTCAGGGACCAAGGGCAGGGGGCAATGGGGCATGGCTTAAAAAAGTACAGAATTTCTTTGTGCAGTTACAAAAATACTCTGAAATTGGAGAGTGGTGATGATTATACAACTCTATCAAAAAACTAAAAACAACTGACCCATAAATTTTAAAGTTGGATTGTATGGCACATAAATATCCCAATACATCTTCTATTTAAGTAAGAAAACTCTATGAATGTTGTAATGCATTGTCATAAGTAGAAATATGTCAAAATATCTTTTTATGGAAAAAATTATAGTTTCACTTTAAATCACTTGCCAATGCTTAAAATTGCACATGCTCTACACATTTGCACATATATTTATATTTTAGAAATTTGTATTCAAAGAATAAGGGTCACTTTCCATTGTGTATTTATTTTGAGAAAGTTTTGTTTCCTCCCAGAAATTGCTGTTTATTGTAAAATTGTGTAAGTTAAATACATGAATAGCATAAAGCAAATGCACTCCTACATCTTTAAAATTCCTGTTACATGACTTATCACATTATCCACTTAAAACAAATGTAAGAAAGTTGAATTAAAATGAGTGTTGAGAACTTTGGAAAATGTCAAGTTGTTTTGAAGTAAAATGTTTTGCACTGTTATTCTATTCACTACACTGCTATGGAGCTTAGTAAAGTCACCGATGCTTAGTAAGGTACAAATAATAACTTCACCTCTTAGGTATTTAAACTCTGTAAAGTCCAAAAGGAAGCAGGATATTGCATGAAACAATACTTAATATTCATGAAAATTGCAAATACTTGTCAAACAAAACATTTTCAGACTTATCTAAGATGAGAATTTATTCAGAATTGCAGTAAGCATGCTTGGACGTCAGGGTCTGTAAGCATCTCTAGGTCAAACAGAAAAGGATTACTTTCACAGGGAGAAGAAAGCAGGACTAGCAGAAACATTGGCTGGTGTAGGGCAAGCAGGTGGGCCGAGCAGGTGGAAAAACATGATTTTTCTCCAGGAAATGTATCTCCCTGTGGTCAGCGGGTTCTCAGAGTGAACATTTAAAAAGGACTGTTTAGCACCTTAGTGCTTGTTTAAACTTGGGACAATCTGGAATTTAGGGGCCTGTGAAATGAATAGAAACCTGATTAAGTTTCGGAAGTCGAATCAGTCATAGGTAGTAGATATTGCAGTCCCTTGGTCGGTGTCTGTTATGTTCAAGAGTTAGTTTTGAAAGACAGACATAGACAAAAAACAGTAGATTTCAACTATTCCCTGTGAGGCAGTCTCTAATTATGTTTACCTAATTGCACAAAAAAAATGATCTATGTCTCCCTATAAATTCTGCAAAATGTTTTGCTATGGCTTATCTTTCTATGACTAATCTTTAAATTATTTCTGCTTCATTACTGAAGTATACTATCACCTAATAATAGCAATTATTATACTTTCTAAGAGTATGAGTCTGCAGTCAGAAAGGTGTGTTATTCCAATTTCATTCTGTTGAGTACAACTACTAAGAACTTTGAGTTGACTTAGAGTTTTAAACCCTAATTATATAATTTTAAAATGATTTAAAAACATCCTTCATACAGCATTAAAATACTTATTTCACAAAACAGTATAGTAGGTCTGAGAAGAAAGACAAAGAGGCAAGAGAGAAATTTTACTTTTCCCTGCCTTATTTCAAACTTCATTTACTTTTTTTTTATAAGATTTTATTTATTTATTTGACAGAGAGAGAGAGAGTGAGCACACAAGCAGGGGGAGCAAAAAATATCTATATTAATAACATGGCAATCAATTTGTATCTATTTTATTAAGCTTTTAATTATTAATTGACACATCTTTTATTTTTCTTTTACTAACTTTTGACATTTCATTAGTTAAAATATTTTTTTAAAGATTTTATTTATTTATTTGACAGAAGGATCACAAATAGGCAGAGAGGCAGGCAGAGAAAGAGGAGGAAGCAGGCTCCCGCTGAGCAGAGAGCCCAATGTGGGACTCCATCCCAGAACCCTGAGATCGTGTCCTGAGCCGAAGGCAGAGGCTTAACCCTCTGGGCCACCCAGGCACCCCTCATTGGTTAAAATCTTAATAATCTATGAATTCATTGACTTATCAAATGAAAATCTTGTTTTTTGCCATTTACACATATCTCAAGCACGTCTTTGTTTGATATTGGGTTTAGGTACACGTAAAAATTCCTAATAATGATGTGCTAAAATTGGTAGGAACTGGTCATTTTTATTTCTGCTTTCATGTCCAAGATAAATTATCTCAGCCATGGAAGTTCGATGATGAATACTATTTGTTTCTCTTCACTTAATTTTTAAGTATATGTCTCTCATGTAAAGTTAAAATGATTTCATTGAAACGAGAAGTTAGTGAATTCATAAATTATTTATTTAACCATCAGATATGGGAAGTTACCCTTTCTCAATTTATTGTTCATGACTTTTTCATCCAGGCTATGAGGAAAAGTTCTAATTAGAGAGAATAGTAGTGAAAAGTGTTTGTGTGTAGGAAAATAACACGATCAAGTAAGAATTTTTAAAATTTGTAATTTATAGTAAGAAACTACTTCATTAGAAATTAGTGAAGGTGAAAATTAAGAAGACTGATAGTACTGAATGTTGGGGGGGATGGGGAGGAACTGCAATTCTCATATATTTCTAGCGAGGATGTGAATGGTCCAGACATTTTGGAAAACACTAGCTAGTATTTCCATGAGATTTTATACTTTTTAACTTTAAAATGTCTTTAACTTTAAAAATGCAAATAATTTGGCCAGAGGAAAGCAATGTACACACATATATTTTGTTATATTTAATTTATTTTTTAAGAAAAATCATTGTTCTTGAGCTATGCATATATACTGATAGAGAAACACAGACACATATGCACATACAGGGTGAAATAGGGAGAAAGAAAGGAGGGAGGGAGAGGGAGAGGCTTTGAAGCAGATAGCCATTTGAATATGTTATAGGAAAATTGATACCATTATTTTCTCATTTTTAAGTTACCAAAGTTGATATATGCACACAGAAACACATATATATGTATATATGTATATATAATGTATATATATAAAACATTTTATATAATATATTTATATATATCACACATTTATATAATAGACATGTGTGTGCATTTGATAAAGGCAGAGATTTCTTACTGCTTGTATTCCCATATACCAGTATAAATATATGATTTTATATTAGTTAAATGCACCTACTTGAGAATCAGGTATCCTAGGTTAAAATTTCAGCTCTGATGCTTACTTTTAGGAAATTTTTCTGTAGGCTTGTTGAATTTCTTCACAGACTATGACTGGAGACATAGACTGTACTTTGAGACTATTTTTTCACAGATGTATATATTACCCTGGAAAATAAAGTGTCTCACTTCAAAAGAAAGTGCACATTAGCTAACTATCTTGAAAGATTAAGTTATTATCTCTTTTCAGGGCAAGACTGTTATACTTACTTTCCCATAGTTTTGTAATAGAAACCATGTATATGTAGTCCTCTGAGCCATTTTTGCTGTTTTCACTTGACTTTCTGACAAGAGGAAATAGAAAAAAATATGCTGAATTTCAAATATTTGCTATGCTATGACGAATAAAGATTTTTCTTTCTGATCTAGCACTCTAATGTCTTTGACCAGCATCCATAAAATTGTGTTAGACTAAGTCATTCTCTCATAAATAGGGTTAAATTTTAAAACCTTCACAGTTCCGAACATTTACTAACTCTGAAACTTTTGACACTTCATTGATTTCCTAGGGCTGTTTTAATAATATATCATAAAATGGATAATGTAAAAAAAATTTATTTGAGAAATAAGAAATTTATTTGGTCATTATTCTTGAAGCTGGAGGTCTAAAACTAGTTGTTAGTAGGGCCATGCTTCATGTTCTCTCTTACACGCTCGGTGGAATTCTTCCTTGCCTCTTTTTAGAGGTGGCTATCCATCCTTGATAATGGCTGTCCATCCTTGGTTTGTGGCTGTATCACTTCGATTTCTGCCTCTGTCATCATGGCATTCTCCCTGTGTACGATGTCTGCATCCACATTCCTCTCTTATAAGTACAGCAGTTATATTTTTATTTATATTTTTTTATTATTGTTACTTAAATTTTTTTTTCCAGTGTTCCAAGATTCATTCCCCATTCCCCACACCCAGTGCTCCATGCTTTAGGTGTCCCCAGTACCCACCACCAGGCTCTCCCATCCCTCCACCCCCCTCCCTCCAAGTCCCTCAGTTTGTTTCTGTGTCCAAAGTCTCTGTTGTTTCGCTTCCCTCCCTAGATTACCCTAGTTCCCCTTTACTTTCCTTCTCCCACTGTCCTCCAGGTTACCCCTCATGCACCGCAGGTAAGTAAAACCATGCAATACTTGGCTTTCTCTTCTTGGCTTATTTCACTCAGCATAATCTCTTCCAGTCCAGTCCATGTTGCTACAAAAGTTGGGTATTCATCCTTTCTGATGGAGGCATAGTATTCCATTGTATATATGTACCACATCTTCTTTATCCATTCATCTGTTGATGGGCACCTTGGCTCTTTCCACAGTTTGGCGATTGTGGCCATTGCTGCGA
>PITA01015753.1:0-33640 GCA_004023965.1 Spilogale gracilis | reverse complement strand
GGGCTGCACCAGTTTACATTCCCACCAACAGTGTAAGAGGGTTCCCCTTTCTCCGCAGCCTCTCCAACACTTGTTGTTTTCTGTCTTGTTCATTTTGGCCATTCTGACTGGTGTAAGGTGGTATCTCAGTGTGGTTTTGATTTGAATTTCCCTGGTAGCTAGTGACGCTGAACATTTTTTCATGTGTCTGTTAGCCGTTTGTATATCTTCTATGGAGAAGTGCCTCTTCATGTCTCTTGCCCATTTTTTGATGTGTTCATCTTCTTTTTGGGTGTTGAGTTTGAGTCATTCTTTATAGATCTTGGATACCAGCCCTTTGTAGTGTCATTTGCAAATATCTTCTCCCATTCTGTGGGTTGCCTCTTTGTTTTGTTGACTGTTTCCTTTGCTGTACAGAAGCTTTTTATTTTGATGAGGTCCCAGAAGTTCATTTTTGCTTTTGTCTCCTTTGCCTTTGGAGACATGTCTTGAAAGAAGTTGCTGTGGCCGATGTCAGAGAGGTTACTGCCTTTGTTCTCTTCCAGGATTTTGATGGATTCCTGCCTCACGTTGAGGTCTTTCATCCATTTCGAGTTTGCTTTTGTACAGCAGTTATATTATTAAAAGCCACCCCTACTCCAGTGTGACCTCATTTTAACTTAATTACTTCTGCAATGACCCTTTTCCCAAATAAGTTCACATTCTCAGCTACTGGGGTTTAGGTCTTCACCATACATTTTTAAATTTTGGACATAATGCAACCCATTATGAATATGTTATATGAATATGTTACATAATGTCTTATCAAGTCCTCATCTGTAAAGTGGGAATGATTATCAACATGATGAGAGTAAGTAAATTATATATAAAATTCCTTGATGGTTACCTGTTAGCTGTTTAGTTGTTATTATTACTATTATTTTCATCATATACACATATGCATACATAACTGTAACAGAAACATTATTAGTTCTTTCTTCTGGGAGGATAGTGAAAGTTATCAATAGTTTAAAATTTTATTAACTTGGGTGCCTGGGTGGCTCAGTGAGTTAAGCCTCCGCCTTTGGCTCAGGTCATGATTTTAGGGTTCTGGGATCGAGGCCCATATCGGGCTCTTTGCTCAGCGGGGAGCCTGCTTCATCCTCTCTCTCTGCCTGCCTCTCTGCCTACTTGTGATCTCTCTCTGTCAAATAAATAAATACAATTTTATTTACTTAAGTATATAACATTGTAATTGACAGTATATTCTTAATGTCATAATTTTGAATTAGTATACACACATTTTTACTTAGTTATAGTAAAAATGTGCATCTATAAGATGAAACCCTGGTATTTAACAACCTATAGGATTTTGAATATTTAAGTATATTACACATACAGATAGGATTTCTGAGAGCTTTAGAAAATGTCAAGTTGTTATGCATTGATTAAAAATTATTGATGTAGCTCTTGACAAAACAAGTTTAGCAGCACTTGTTAAAATTCACAAAATGTGTAATAAAACTAAGTAACAATTATGTAAATATGACTTCACTTTAATGTTACTTAGAAACATTATAAAATAATATCTAGCATCTCTGAATTTCAAATAATATATGTTTTCAATTTAATCATCACTATAATTGCTAGGTCTCTTCCTTCTACCCATTTTAACAACAAACTTTCCTGGTATTCTACAAAAAAGGAACCCTTATTCTCCATAAAGATAATTTTCTTAGCAAATGTACATATTGCCCTACCAATCAATCAGTCTTAACCCTAAATGCTACTGTGCCTCAAGCATTTCACTTTGGGTTTAGATCATACCATTATTTAATACATAAAATCACTATTTCCCACAATAAAGATGGTCACTATTCACACTTGCCTTAAAACTGAAATATCAAGATATAAAAAGATAGAAACATTCACTCATATTCCTAGAAAAAATAATTACCTTTATCAAGATGGAATTTGTAACCTATATGTTTTCAAAGGTTGCAATTGTAATTCAAATAATCATTTTATATGGTTCAGGTATGTTGAAGGAAAACACATTTAAATGGTTTTTGACTCTAATATGAGTTTGCCAGATAAAGTTATGTAGAGAAAATGTTTACCCGATGATGGAAGGTATGTTTTTATCAATATTTGGAAAATTACTGGCATTCAAATCTAATGGATTCTGGTGCCTTTCTTTAATGCCACTGGAAAAGCTGTCTTAACAAATGGATTTAGATAATGGGAACCAAATCTATATGGAGGAATAAATCAATATTCCATTTACTCAACAGTTATTTGAGTATTTGTACCTATATCAAAGTATATATGATCAAATTATAAGTAAAATATTGTTTTGACATATAAGAGGCATACTTTCTCACAAATTTACTGGATTCAAGTTCAAGTAAAAGTGTCCTGATTTATTAATCTATTTCTTCTCTTTTTTCAGGACACTTATTCTGATTTGCCTTTGATCACATAGCATATGCCAAGCCACTACCACACTGACTCATGTCTTTTTCTTGATTTTTTAAAAAATATTTTATTTATTTATTTGTCAGAGAGAAACACAGCCAGAGAGGGAACACAAGCAGGGGGAGTGAGAGAGGAAGAAGCAGGTCTCCCGCAGAGCAGGGAGCCCAATGCGGGGCTCGATCCCAAATCTTCGGGATCATGACTTGAGCCGAAGGCAGTCACTTAACCAACGGAGGCACCCAGGTGGCCCCTAACTCATGTTTAAGTTAATGTGTAATGTACAAATAATATAGTTACATAATATATACTATATTAACTATTAAGATCTCTGTTCATCAAATAAATGTTAGAGTGCAAATTTTTATTATAATATTTTATAGCCTGATTTTTTTTCAATTTTTTGTCTTCAAGAATTGAAATAGCTTCCTATGAATGTGTTACTCTTTCATTAAGTATTTTGAAATAGTATACCATGGCAAAGTATAAGAACTTAATGAGAAAATAATAATAGAAATAGGAGTAAAATGTCAAAGAGCCTTTCTACGCTATCAAGCAAATGAATAAAACACTTTGTTAAAGCAATTTCTGGTATCACATTCTGAAATTGACCCTATACTTATCAATTTCAATTATAATTTCAATTATCATCCAATTATTTTTTTAAGATTTTATTTATTTATTTATTTGAAAGAGAGAGAGAGAAAGTGAGAGAGAGTATGAGAGGGGAAAAGGTAAGAGGGAGAAGCAGACTCCCCTTGGAGCTGGGAGCCCCGTGCAGGACTTGATCCTGTGACTATGGTATCATGACCTGAGCCAAAGGCAGTCTGTCGCTTAACCAAGTGAGGAATGCAGGCACCCTAATCCAATTATTCTTTTCAAAATTCTTTGTTGCTATTTTCAGCTTTGTGTGCCTCATTTTAATATATATAAATAAGCTCACATTTCATAACTCTTTAATGAAACTGTATACTTAAAATTGAGTCTGCATGAGTCATTGGTTAAAAAAATAAATAAGCCTTATAAAATTGAGAAAATAATTCTGTTTGACATAATTGTCATGCCATTTAGGTTTTCATTATTTCTAGATTTCTGTGTGAAAGCAAAGACAGTTATCAGTAAATTGGAAATCTCAACATTTGAAATAAGACTATCTGGAAAGTTTTGAACGACTTGAAAAAATATGGACCTCTAAACGTCTCTGATAATGCTTCCTATTGCAGTTTCCATCCTTAAGAAAACTGAGAGTCTTTGGAAGGAGAAAACTAAAATTTGCACCATGTTCCAAGATTGTTCTTTTTCTCATCTTAGTCACTAAGTATTTAATAAATACATTACTAGGGCTAAAATGATGAAAAGAAGACATTCAAACAGTTTTGAGAAATGTGTAGATAATGACTTTTGAGGAGATTTTCAAAGTAAAAGAATGTAATATACTGTTGAATCATATTCAAAGTATATTCATTGTGTAAATTTGGGTGATCAACTGTGGTTCTAATTTTTTATGGTGTGGTTACTGAAACTGTGAATCAAATGTTGAGTCCTCGCATAAATACAGAAGTAATAGGAAAATACGTGTAGAGAAGTTAATTCAAAGATACTAGGAAATCAAAATGCTACCTACCTACTCCATATTTTACTTAACAAGGCCCATGGCTATAAGGAATAAATTGATGAGAATCTCACAGTAATCTTGAAAAAAAAATTCCAACTTATTTTTAGTACACAGGGAATTATAGCCAGAAGAAATGATACTGAAGACCCATAATCTCAGTGAGGTTTGAAGGGGTCACTGTCATTAGTGCTAGTAGTCATGCTAAGAAACAGAGTGGACAAAGTCATTAAATAGGCAGCAACATTGGTTCAGTAATCTGATTTTAAGGAGTGACCTAAAACACACAGAGCTATTTGACTACAGATAATTAACGATGCATTTCCAAAAAAAATGAAAATTGTGGCCGCCTGTTAGTGTCTTACTTGAATTGTGTAAGCTAATACAAAATAAAATAAAATCACCAGATGTAAACTTAAAAATTCTTTCTGATAGAGCACATCCTTTCCATTTGTTAAATTGATGCTGAGACATATTCAGTGATCGAGACCTATGCCATTATCAAGAATTAGTTAGAAGGGGCTCCAGGCTGGCTCAGACTTTAAACGTCTGCCTTCAGCTCAGGTCATGATCTTGGAGTCCCCAAATTTGGTCCCCATGGCATGGAGCCCCGCATTGGGCTCCCTGCTCCAGTTCCCTGCTTGACAGGAAGCCTGCTCCTCCCTCTCTCACTCCCCCTGCTTGTGTTCCCTTTCTAGCTGTGTTTCTTTCTGTCAAATAAATAAATTAATATTTTTAAAAAAAGAATTAGTTAGAAGACAACTACGATCAGGTAATTTTGCCTAGCCACGAGATGGTAATATTTTTTTTTTCTTTTTAGTTCCATAGTATTACACCAAGACTTCTAGGAAGCAAAGCAATAACCCCATATAGATATAAAAATAAATATTTAGGGCACCTGGGTGGCTCAGTGGGTTAAAGTCTCTGCCTTCAGCTCAGGTCATGATCTCAGGGTCCTGGAACTGAGGCCCGCATCGGGCTCTCTGCTCAGCAGGGAGCCTGCTTCCTCCCCTCTCTCTGACTGCCTCTCTGCTTACTTGTAATCTCTCTCTCTCAAATAAATAAATAAAAATCTTAAAAAAAATTAAAAAAATGATAAATATAGACTTTTTACATAATATTGGTATTTTTATAAATAAAACTATGGTTTTGGTATAACTATAATAATGATTTTCAACAGTTTTCATCTTTACTTTGCAAATTAAGACCAGAAAAATCATTAAAAAGTGTTATAAGGAAATTATATTAATATAGACTACATTAAAATTTTCAACATTTTCTTTATTCAGTATTTGAATTGAATAAGTGATCATTAAATTAAAGCACCAGTGAGTTATCCTTTCCATGTACAAAAAGCGTATATTTCAAAATATATAAATCCCCTTTGAATCTCCCCCTAATGTTCCTCAAAGGGCCATGCAGGTATTTGTCTTTACTACTATGTGTAAACTAAAAAAGAAATGAAGAAACTTTATGGACTACTGGAGAGTTCAATCAAGCTAATGATTTTTGAAATTTCAAATGCAATACCTTTTATTTAGACTAGAGGAAGTATAGAACTACCTGAGAAATGAATTCTGATCTAATTTCACTGTGGTTTATATCAGCTATAACCCGGTAATGTTCAAAGATTATAGAATTTGATTTTATATTTGCTTCACACATAGCTAATAATAAATGTTGGGGCGCCTGGGTGGCTCAATTGGTTAAGCGAAGCCTTCGACTCAGGTCATGATCCCAGAGTCCGGGGATTGAGACCCGCATCAGGCTCACTGCTTGGCAGGAAGCCTGCTTCTCCCTCTCTCAGTCCCTCTGCTTGTGTTCCCTCTCTAGCTGTGTTTCTCTCTATCAAATAAATAAATAAAATCTTTAAAAAAAATAAAATAAATGTAATGCTTGTATTGGTTTGGAATATTCAAAAGCAATACTGAGTCTCCCAAGAAATGTCATTGAGTGCCACCAAAAAAATTAAGTGAGATTTGTGTGGGTTGTTCCTACTCTATCTCCTTTCAATTGCCAGTTTGGCAAATGTGAAAAATGGATAGATTTTAGAGAATGACTAAAGATGATAGTAACTTAATCAGGTGGAGACACTAATGTTGACTGCTTTCATTTCATAATCTATACTAAATTTGGCATAGAATTGTCATGAGGTAGGGAGTAAAAAATGTGAATTACATTTTTAAAATAAGGATAAGTATTCACTGTAGTTGTTATTTTCCCAACATAAAATTGCCTTTTAAAAATTTAGTATACATTGATATGTAGTATTATGACATGATATTTTGTAACTTACAGATGTATAGGTTTCACATTTTAGTCTTGTGTGTTTTCTTTTTAATCATATGCACATATATTTGAATATTTTGTTTATCTTTTTTGCTAAGGTAAATTATTTATGTGTTCATTCAGAATATATTTACTGATTACTCCCTATATGCTAGTCCCTGTTTTTATTGCTAGAGTTACATGGACCTGACTTATGGAACTTAAATTCTTGTGCTAACAGAATAAAATAAAGAAAGGAAATAAATAATAATTCATGTTATAGTTAGTGCTGTGAAGGAAAACAAATTGGACTTGATAGTGAAGGATGTGTGCAAAAGGCTACCTGTTTCTTTTAGAGTCACTAATACCTTCTCTGCAGAGGTGACATTTAAACAAAAACTTAATCTGTGAACAGCTATAAGGATAGCATTTCATTCTAGAAGGCAGCAAGTATAAAAGCTCTGCGTTTGAAATAAGCTTGGAGTTTTCAGAGGAGAAATAGAAGCTGTTGTATTTGTAGCTATAGCATGTAGAAGAGATACTTTTGAAGAGGTAGTTAAAGATTCTAACAATGACTTTGGGGATCTTTGTAAAGGTATCTCTGCATGCATGTCTGTGTGTATGGTTTTGTAAGGTGTTAATCCCATGTGGCATGAAGGCATTAGAGGATTTTGATAAAAAGCATTATAGATTCTGTACAATATGGCATCACACAAATTATTTTAGAGAACAAACTATAAGGAAAATAAAGTGGCACCTGGGAAATGAGTGATAATGGAATTGGAATAGAAGGTAAACAGACTAGTCCAGGTGAGGGATAATGATACCTTGGGCTTGAGTTTGGGATGAGGATGAGCCGGTGGATTATGAACTGTGAGGTGAAAAAAGAATCAAGGATGACTTCAGGGTTTAAGTTTGTGTATCTAAATAAATAGCATTGGGTCACTATGAAGGGAGAAAGAAGTTTGGGAATGCAAGTACCATGCGTTCCATCTTGGATACGTTAATTTTGTAATGCTTGTTAAACAGCCCAATGGAGATGTTGCCCAGGAGGTAATTGGAAAGTCTAGAATTACAGAGGATTGCAGCAGCTGGTTATGTAGATTTGAAAGTCCTCATCCCTAGACGGCATTAAAAATCATGGGATTGAATGAGATCCATAAAGAGTTTTATCTTGGAATGCCCCAGCTACAAGCAACCATTCACTCTTTTCTTTGTCCATTGGCTATTATTGCCCATCTTCAACAAAATCCCAAATACTGTATATTTTTGTTGTCAAGTTATTTTCTCTGTTGTGCTCTTCCTTAATTCATTTGGCTGTCCATGGATGATACTGCTCTCTTTCGGGCTTTTCGGATGGTTGTTGCTTTTCTTCACATGCCACAAGTTTCTGCATGAAAATAAGCTGTCATTTATCTGGGATAAATGTTCAAGAGAATGATTAGTGGGAGTTATGGTAACAAGAACTGCCAAAGTATTTTTCACGGTGACAAACCAGCAATGAGTAACAGATCCAGTTTCTCCGCTTTCTCACTAGCATTTAGTGTTATCACTGTTTTTTTGTTTGTTTGTTTGTTTTATTTTGGTCATTCTGTTAGGTGTGTAGTGATACCTCATTGTGATTTTATTTGCATTTCTCTACTGGCTAATAATAATCAACATTTTTTGGCATTCATTTTTAAGCATGTATTATTGAAGTGTAGTTGATACACAATGTTGTATTAGTTTCAGGTGTACAACATAATGATTCAGCAGTTCTAGGCATTACTCAGTGCTAACCACAATAATAAGTATAGTGAATTGTTACAATACATTTATATGTACTTATTGGCTGAACATTATGCAAAATGTCTATGTGTATTGTCTGTCCATATTCTGACTGAATTTGTATGTTTTAAATGTTAAAATGTGAGATTTATTTATATATTCTAGATAGTGGTCTGCTGTGGTCTGAATATTTTTGCTCTTCCAAAATTTATATGTTGAATCCTAAACTTTGAGGTGATAGTATTAGGAGGTGGAGTCTTTGGGAGGTGATTAGGTCATGAGAGCCTAAGTATAGGTATACTTTTAACATAATCAAGTCCTTTTGGAGAGAGGTTTTCCCTCCCCTTCTGGGACTTAGTCAATACCAACAGCTTTCTGTTCATGTAACTTGGCAAATTAATCAGAATTCTGTTCCCAGGTATTGAATGTGATGGTTCCAGAATTCAAAGAGGTCTACAGAAAAATCTGCTTCTTTCTTACTGGGAACAGGTTCAAATTATAATAATTTGTTCAGTACTTTGAAGGGGAAAAGTTACATGTCTTAAATCGCTATTCCCCTAAAGACTGCTCCCCATGTTAGAGTGGTTATTGAATCTTCTTAGAGATTATGTGCTGTTTTCTGGGGCCATGTGTCCTACCTCGCCCTTCCATCATATTTGACATTTATTTCATATCCATACAGAATAACATTTTATCATCCATTTAATGGACTCATGTATTCTGCAGGATGCACAGAAACTCTAGATCCCTTTGGACTATTTTAGAAAGCAAAATAATTAATATTTCCCTGGAGCAAAAATATAAATTTATACTCTTATTTACTCCAAATGAATCTAAAATGTTCCTGGAACTCCTTCCTGATAGTAATGGGAAATAAACATTGCCCCGCTCAGTGACCCCTTACCCATATTTCTAACATCCCATCTGAATTTGCTAAAGATGCAAGTGGACTATTAATATTAATTCTTATTTTTTGGTAGGACTGAGAATTATGAATTAAATAGGGATATAATAGGGAGCATCATCCATTTTTAAGGGTGCCACAACTCTCTCCATTCCCAGTAGGATATATTATAATTATTTAAAATACACCTTGGCTGGCGAGAGGAATAATTCCAAAGTCCTCTACTAGGCATCAGTCATTACAATACCTGTTAATGAAATGTCCCAGATTCCGAGACCCTTCCAAAGATGACCACCAGAGTCCAGAGCCAAAGCCAAAGGGCAAGGGTCGTTTATTGCGAGTTCGAACCCGGACCTCCGCGTACTCGATACCGGTGATGCTAAGAGGCCCAAGTGCAGCAGATTTTACAGCTTTTTATAGATAGGCACAAACAAATTCGGAACTTTTCACGGTACTTGGACTCTTATTGGCTAACATTCAAATTTGAACACCAGCATGATCTGGTTGGTTCCTGTGCTTATTAACCGAAACCACAGAGGGGCATTCAGCATGAAAGGGGGAAGGGTGAGTCTTTCAAAGTAGCCACATTCCTGGGGCCAACTGGTCAGGTAGGGGGCTCTGGGTGTGGTTACCTAGCCACATTCCTGGAGTCATTAACCGCATTCCTGGAGCCTAATGGCCATATTCCTGGAGCCTAATGGCCATTATCTCTCCTTCCCAGAGGGCACTGAGAGAGAGACCTTGAGATTTCAGGGTGGCCATAGGAGGGCTGCTAGTAGTTTTTTCCACTTTTTAGGGTCTAGCAAGTGAGTGTCCAGAATCCAGGTGGCTATTAGAGATATAAGACATAATGGTCCTAATTTTATTTTTCATGCTTCTCATTAACTCACAGACCAAGGATTCAATGTGGGGATTCTGCCAAGCATCAAGTATGTTCGTTCCAATGTAGCCTTCCCATTTCTCTGAACAATGTGTTTCCTTCTCACACCAATTGACATGAAGTATTACTTGGTGCAGGCCATCTTATTCATGAAGTTGCTGGCTATGAGTTAGCTCTCTTTCCTGGTGTAAATGTGTTTGTGTTGATAACTATTTCATGGAAGAAGTCACCCACGTCACTTATCTAGCATTATGGTCCACTCTGACTCACCCTCAGGATCAAGTGCTATGCATGATCTCCCCGCGCTTAAATGTATGCTGACTAAGTCTGCAGCCTCACTGGGGTGTAGTCCTTTCCTGCCTTTATTTTGTCCAGAAGTCTCATCTTAGTGTGATATGATCAAAGTTACTGATCAGAAAGAGAGATAGGAGTAGCTCTGGAAGGAGTGTGTATTTCCTTGCAAGGCACAGACAGTTGTGAGTAACGGCTAATAGCCTCCCTTTTAAGGAAGAGTGGGTCATTTCTGTGAGAATAAATGGTTTAGAAGATACTGTTTCAGAGTTGTTCAATCATGAACCTAGATTTCTCAGCTCCAAGTCTCATAAATGCACTCCATCCCAACCAGAGTCAAAACAAACTAAGCCAAAGCCTTGGTATTAAAGAGGAAAATTGTCCAGAGCAGAGCTAGCCTGGCAGGCCTTACTTAGTAGATAGAAAGAGCAAGAGATAACCAGCCCTTTCTGCTTCTGTAAACAGGCTTCCTGCCACAGGCTCCCTGCACTACTGTTCCCGCCTAAAGCAGCACCACCCCGTCACTTCCCCAGTATAAACCCACCTACCAGCAACTAGCATAGCCCTTGGGACCTGACTCCCTGTATCCCCCTGTAGAAACCCTATAACCCCGCTGCCCAGAACACACAATATCCAGTGTAAGCTCATCTGTGTCCTCAGGCGTCAAATAAACCCAAGTTTCCCTGTTTCTCCAAGTGTCGTTTGGTTTCTCGCTGGTGTGATTATTTTCCACAACATTTTGACTTGCTTGAAGTGGCTGAGAATGTATCCTTTTTTGGAGCTATGCTACTCCTATAAATAAGTCTTGTACTTCATACTCTAATATTTCTGTGAATCCAGCAAGAGATGACTGTTATTATAAGATGTCACAATAGCTTCCTGACTTTCACACTTGTCTTTAATTGGTTAATATTCCTCATTGATCCTTTTTATTTTCTTTTTCTAATGCATTAATGATACCCTGCATGGGACATCTAACTCCATTGTTCTCATAATATGTACCTACTCTACTTTTCTTCCACCTTCCATTAATGTCCCATACCAATTTTCCAATTGTGATGTTTTCCATAATCACATTGATCTTCTGAGTTGTGAATTTTGATTTACCTAGTACAATTAATGGGATCCATATTTACAGCATGTTTGGTAGGTGATCCAGCTCCAAATTTCCAACTGAGGGTCTGTTCTTTTGAGCCACTGTTGGAAACAGTTATAATAGACTGGTTTCCTAGGAAATCAATGTCGGAATAGAGATTTTTGAAAAGGAATTTTATTGGACATTACCCTCAGGATCAACACATGTGCATGATTAGGTAAAATGAAGAGTTGAACTACAATGCAGTTACAACAAATGCTTCAACAAATTATACTGACAATTCTGGAGCCGGGATGACCTTCTGGATCATCCTTCCTAAAGGCAGGGAGACTGGCATGTATACCAATATGAATATCAGTTATTGAATAAGGCTGACCCCTAGTTGGACTGTGTGGAAAGAGCAGTTTATTAGGTGGAGGGCAATTTCCAGAAAGGAATTTACCTGAGAGTCCTCCATTTCCAAACCTCTCAGTAGCTGGGAGAAAAAGTGTCTCTGAATTGAAGTGTGGATTTTCTAAATGAACCATTGCATTCATTTCCCCTATTTATGTCCAGATTCCTTGCACCTAATTATTAAAGTTTAGCATCTTTCTCTACTGTTAGTGCAGGCATTGTTTTGGTTATTTTGCAACTACATTAACAATCTACTTGTCAGATAAGATGGCTTATGCTGCACCAGCAATATGTCCCAGATCTTAGTGGCTTAAATATAATTTGGATATATTTCTTACTTGTTATGCATGTCCAGAATGGATGGTTAAAGTGCTTATTTTTTTTTAAGATTTTATTTATTTATTTGACAGAGGGAAACACAGCCAGAGAGGGAACACAAGCAGGGGGAGTGAGAGAGGGAGAAGCAGGCCTCCTGCCTAGCAGGGTCTCCGGGATCATGACCTGAGCCGAAGGTAGTCGCTTAACCAACTGAGCCACCCAGGCGCCCCTAAAGTGCTTTTCTCATCTCAATAATTTAAGGGCCTCAAGTGAAAGAAAATAGTTTTGCTTAGTGTTAGACTGGAATAGCAATCAATTGTTCATTGATTCTTAAAGCTTCCACTTTGAAATGTAGTCTGTTATTTTTGCTTGTCCCTTATTGAACAAAGCAGCTTTCAGGGACTCACAGATTATAACATGAGCCTGAAATGAATTTCTACTATGTACCCAGGAACCATAATAGCCATTTGGCCCTTAAATAGTCTTAATGACTAAAACAATATTTAACACCTATAAGGCTAGCGTCTAGTCTCCTAGTTTCTTTATTTTTTTAAATTTCCAATAACCTTTTATTTTTCCTAGTTTAGTGACTCTCTACTATGGTAATGATGCAAGACCATTTTATCACTAGTGATTTTAATTCCATAAATTTAATTAATTATATTTCCCTAACCAATTTGATAAATTAATTTCCAGTAATTACATCACCTCCAGAATTTTGATTTTAAGTTTTCCTTTTTCATACCACAACATCCTGCCTTTAAATCTTACATAATCTAATATAGACATGTCAGCATTATATATCCTCTCCGGATTTTCAGATTATTCACTCTAACTTTTTACCCAACTTGTATTCCATGAAACAAACCAAGATTGCTCTATGGCATGCACACTCAATTATTTTGCTACTCAGTTTTTTTCCCCTGAAATCTTTTAGGAAAACCCCACCTACATTAGTTCTGCAAAAGCAAAGCTGAGGTTCTTGTGGGAAATGACAACAACAAAGAAAAAAGGTTTTATTTTTTTAATTTTAAAATATAACTATGCATTTTAAGTGCTTACTAATAAATGAAACTGTAAAACATATATTTCTGTACAGTAAATATGTAAAACAAATTTAAGCATCACAAATGCTTTGTGATGAAGTTGATTTATTACCTCAAATATATAGAGAGGATTTCTTCTTTTTTTTAAAGATTTTATTTATTCAATAGAGAGAAACACAGCTAGAGAGGGAACACAAGCAGGGGGAGCGAGAGAGGGAGAATCAGGCTTCCTGCTGAGCAGGGAGCCCGATGGCGGGGCTCGATCCCAGGTCCCAAGACTCCAGGATCATGACCTGAGCCAAAGGCAGATGCTTAGCAACTGAGCCAGCCAGGTGCCCCTAGAAAGGATTTCTATACAGGTATAGGAATATTAAGTAACTTGTTTCAGATAATAGTGAATGGGAAAAAAAAAAAAAAAGATAAAAACACAAGTAATTTCCTTCCAAAGTGTTATCTAATATCTAATTCTTGATTAATAATGTTTCCTTAATAAATTTACACCCACTTCTCACATTCTACTTTTTTTTAAAGATTTTATTTATTTATTTGACAGAGAGAGAGATCACAAGTAGGCAGAGAGGCAGGCAGAGAGAGAGGAAGAAGCCGACTTCCTGCTGAGCACAAAGCCAGATGCAGGCTTCGATCCCAGGACCCTGAGATCACGACCTGAGCTAAAAGCAGAGGCTTTAACCCACTGAGCCAGCCACATTCTACTTTTTAAAAAAATTCTGCAGTATCTGCTGCCTTCTCTCAATTTCAGCCAATTATTTCCTCCTATTTCACCAAGAAAATGGTTGTAATTAGGGGAGAACAAACTCATATTATCAAACCTTTATAGTGTATACGGTGTATACAATCTGTTTACTTCTGTACATATAATGTGTCCCCTGTGTTCTTACGATTTTTTTAACCTATCTATATTTAATCCTTTCATTGGTGAAATCTCACTCTCTATTCGTAAATCATGGAGTTTCTTATTGCTTTTCCCTCCACTCTTTATAGTAAAATTGTTTTTCTTTATTTTACTAGATTAGTCCCTTTACCTCTACTGGATCAATCCTTGTAAGCTTAAAGGTGTACTCTAATATATCACATTAAAAGAAAAAGACACAAACATTTATCTTAATGATCTATGCTTATACAGCTATGACATTATTTCTCTGCTTCAATTTTCAGAGAAAATATTAAAACAGTTCTCTAAACATACTACATTGTCTTAATATCCCAGTAAGGAAAAGCAAGAGCCGAGATGTTCCTACATATTTTGATGAGGAAAAAAGATTTTGCTTTCAGAACTAATAATAAATATTTTATGGCTAACTAAGCATAAACATTTTTCATTCAATAATTGTAAAATTACCTACACTATTACCAGAATAGTAGCATCTTTCCATAATCAACATTATGTACTTAAGAACATGATTCAGAATATCATTCACTGTATTCAGATAAATTACATTAAAAACTCACTATGTTTTCTACTCAAAGTACTTTTTGTACCTTTTCCTTAGGGGAGAGATCTTATCTTCTACATATTGGTGTAATGATTTTGTTAAAATAACATTTGTTAAGTGAAGCATATGGTGCCAGATGGTGAGCCAAAGTTCAACAGAAGACCACAAGATAAATTGAAACAGAGAAATTTATTACTTTTAAGTCCTGAAGGAGTTACATGGCATGACTTAAGGGGCGTCCCAGAAAAGTCAGAGCAGGGTAAGGGTAGAGAGAGTGTCAGGACCTGAGGCACATGCATTTATTAGGGCTTGTTGGTGGAGTGCTTTGGGGTTCCTGGACTAGGGACAGATTATTCTATGCAAATCAAGAGTCAGGTTTTGATAAGCTCCATAAGGATCTTATCTAAGAACTGCACAAAGGAAAGGCTCTGGACAGTTGGGTAGATGGTTGGTCACAAGCCTTTTGGAGAAATCATTTCAGCAATTTACATTTGCTTGTGACTTTCCAGGCTACTCTCTAGGGCATATGCTAGCATGAGGGGCTAATATTGAATTAAGGTCTCTTTATGTAGCTTAGTCAAATAAAATGGATACTTAGATAGCAAGAGTAGCTTGGATAAACTTTCAGCAATTGGAAAGACAGGTAAAACTAATTTTTTGAGAAATATTAATTGTAACAGAGATAACTGACACAAAAATAAGCCCACATTTTCAAAAGGGAGTGAACTGTTTTCTAGATTAATTCCATAAAGCATAGAGTCAGCAGCTACAGAACTCATTGGAAGAAAGACAAATCTTGGTTAAAATCAACCACATAAGGCTGTTCACCAAAAGGAATTCCTGGCTTTTATGTATGTCCAGACAATAAAGTTAATAGGGCTATCAGTCTTAGAAATAATACATTAACATCTTAGAATGATTGATACTACTAGTATTCAACCCAAGGGAAACATGAATACAAAGTGTCTAAGAGGAAAGACAATTATTTTTCATACCAATGTTGTGTTGGAGCTATGTGTATGTTGAGCAGGAACTACAAGTTGAAAAATCTTACTGTATAGTACTATTTAAAGTAATGCATGGAAATATTGGCCCAGTTTATGTTTCTGAATGTGGTGACATGGTAATTCGCAACTTAAGAACACATAGGGATATATTCATATATAGATAACTGGATTAAATCAACCCTATTTTAAAAATGCAGTCCAGATTATAATCATCAGAAGGATAAATAAACAAAGCAGTGCCTTTTATAGTCTGTTCTATTAAAGAAGCACATTCATGTCTGTGTGTGTTACAAATGATGGAATTACAATCAGATACAACTTAACCCAATATTTAAAATGAACAATTTTTTGAACCTCAAATATTGAACTAAAAAAGAGTGCAGTATTTTTAGCCAGTTGGGAGTCAATCCCACATTAAGAAAGATAAATGCAGCATTGAAAATAGAACAGTGCTATGCTAAGCTGTGAAAACTGAAGTGCATGCTTGCCATTTTTTAATTGTCTTATTTTCATCTTTCTATTGAATCATTTTAAACTTTTAATGGATTTAATATCTGATTCTCTTGGAAGATGACTGCTAAAACTTCAGTTTTACATAATTACATAGTTTTATAATTTACAAATTATGTCTAAAAATGTTATAAAGACATTTTATCCACCCAACTCCTTATGTTATATGCTACTTATTGGGCACTTTATCTGTACTGCTTTGGAGTGCTTCAAACAGTTGAAATTTATCTCTACTGTGGAATCCTAATTTTTTTGAGAATGAAAATCTAACCCTCCTTTCATCATAATCCTAAAACAGATAAATGCTTTCTAAGCACATGCTCTATGCCAGTTTCTGAATTAGTTGCTAGGGATTCAAGGCTAACCTGAGGTATAAATTTTGTCTTTATAGAGACAAACAAATATAATATTGACCATACTTATCGTTGAACTGCAGTCCTATAGGAGGGGAATCAGATAAAGTAATAATGTGTATGGTATTTTGAAGGCATCTTTAAGGGTACATTTGGGATATATTACAATAAGAGCATTAAACTTTTTGTCTTTTATAATACTCAAAATGGAATTACTCATTATTTCTTGTAAAATGCACATTGATAGGCAAAATATCATTGTTTTTTTTTAATTTTTTAAAGATTATTATTTATTTATTTGACAGAGAGAAACACAGCTAGAGAGGGAACACAAGCAGAGGGAGTGGAGAGGGAGAAAAAGTTTTCCCACTGAGCAGGGAGCGTGATGCAGGTCTCGATTCTGGGTCTCGATCCTCGGTCTCGATCCTCGGTCTCGATCCTCGGTCTCGATCCTCGGTCTTGATCCCGGGTCTGAAAGCAGTCACTTAACCAACTGAGCCACCCAGGTGCCCCAATATCTTTGTTATGAATTTGTGGGTATGGGTGGCTCAGCCAGTTAAGTCTCTGCCTTTGGCTCAACTCATGATCCCAGAGTCCAGGGATGGAGATCCCAGTTGGGCTCCTTACTCAGTGGGGAGTCTGCCCCCACCCTGCTCATGCTTTCTCTCTCAAATAAATAAATAAATAAATAAATAAATAAATAAATAAATAAAGTTGTGGTGAAGAGGGGGACTTAGTAATTTTCACAATTTTTTCCTGTTTGCCAACAGCTTTATAACATTACAAAGCTATAACACTCATACTCATGCTTATAACCATTGCTGCTTATATATTTCCGTACACATATATTACCCTTTAGCTGTTCTCCTGTTAAGTAGCGAAAGAATATAGTTAGAATATGAAATGAAATAAAATGCAAGCAGCAAGTACCTTTATAAGTTATTCTAAAGGTTTTTTTTCTTTTTTTTTTTAAGATTTTATTTATTTGACAGAGAGAAACACAGCCAGAGAGGGAACACAAGCAGGGGGAGTGAGAAAGGGAGAAGCAGGTCTCCCGCAGAGCAGGGAGCCCGATGTGGGACTCGATCCTGGGTCTCCGGGATCATGACCTGAGCTGAAGGCAGTCGCTAAATCAACTGAGCCACCCAGGTGCCCCAGTTATTCTAAAGTTTTAAAAGATTTTTTTAAATATTTTATTTATTTATTTGACAGAGAGAGAGAAATCACAAGTAGGCAGAGAGAGAGCAGAGGAAGCAGGCTTCCTGCTGAGCAGAGAGCCCTGATGCGGGCCTTGACCCCAGGACCCTGAGATCATGACCTGAGCCGAAGGCAGAGGTCTTAACCCACTGAGCCACCCAGGGACCCTAAAAGATTTTTTTACGAGAAATCTTTATTAGCTTAATACCCAAAGAGTATTTGAAAATTTATGCTTGTCAGAGAAGGTAAAATAAACTTATTTTCTTTTTTTATAAGATGCAATTCCTCATACATTTGTTGAATGCATAGCTATTCTATTTATAAAAACAAAGCAACAATTGAACAAACAATGCCTACACCCAAGTAAAAAATATTAGATTTAGAAATAGCTTTCAAGTGTTCTCCAGCTGTAATTATTTAATTTCCAAAAAGCTGATTTATTCTTTTTTTATTATGTTTTTAATTTATGACATTCGGTATAATTTTTTTTCCTAAATGATCATGTATACTTTTTTCTTTATTACTTCTGAAAAAACTTTTAATACTATTCATGATTATAGGTTTTGCAATCTCAAATAAATATGAATTGACTTGAATACATAACTGAAAACTGACGTTATTATTTCAATACTCATTTATGCTAGCAGAATAAATGGTTCTTGATATACATTGCTTTTCTAGTAAATATTATACCATTTATATTTTAATTGATTTTAAGAGGCATATCTTAAAAAGTTACATTATTGACTCAGAAATATATTTCCAAAGCATTAAATAATACCAGATGATTTTATCTATTAATGTGTTCTGCATTTCCTGTTTTTATTTTTTTTATTTTATCTATTTTTTTTTAATTTTTTTTTTAAGATTTTATTTGACAGAGAGAAACACAGCCAGAGGGGGAACACAAGCAGGGGGAGCGAGAGAGGGGAAGCAGTCTCCCTGCAGAGCAGGGAGTCCGATATGGGACTCGAACCCAGGTCTCTGGGATCATGACCCAAGCTGAAGGCAGTCGCTTAACCAGCTGAGCCACCCAGGCGCCCCTCCTGTTTTTATTTTAAGAAGTAATTATATAGATGATACTGTGGGAAAATATGACACACAAAACAAATAAACAAAGCACAAGGTCAGTTCAAGAGGGGGAATGGAAAGAAGTTGATGAAGCAAAGCAAAGATATTGTCTAATGGCTTAGAAGAAATTTACAAAATCAAAGAATGTGGTGGGGTGACATAATGAAGAAGCTTCATGGAGAAATGTTATCTTTGAAGTCAGACATACAGAACTTGAAAACAGCTCTAAAATTCTGTTCAAAAAGGTATGCAAATAATATTTGATTTCTCATTAAAAATAATGTATAATAATTACTTCTGAATTAAGTATGCCTGAGCAATATACATTACATAGTAGGTAGATGCATACTAGGTCCTAAGTAGATATTAGTTATATCCATGTCTTCACAGTTGATGGTGCTATGATCTGCAACAGCTAAAAACAATTTATTTGATTAAAAGTCAGGATTAGTAAGAAGAGAGAAAATATGAGTTATCTAGAATAGAAGCCTTCAAAATTTAAGAGTGTAAAAATAAAAAAAATTGTGATACTCAAATGGCCGAAACCCAGAGATTTAGCTTCAGCTGGTGTAGAGCAATGCATAGGCATCTGGGTTTTTATTATGTACAATAAGCTAATATTTGACTTTATATCAATATTTCAATATCTCTCAATCATTTATCTCAAACTTGAAAAATGAACACCTTTTTTAAAAATAATATTATATTTATTTATTTATTTAGAGAGAGTGAGAGAGACTGCACAGGCACATGTGCCAGCTGGGTGAAGGGTAGAGAGAGAAGTAGAGAGAGAATCTCAGGCTAACTCTGCTGAGCAGGTAACGGTTTTGGGGCTTGAACTCACAACCCTGAGGTCATGACCTAAACTGAAACTAAGGGCTGGAAGCTCAATGACTGAAGCTCAATGACCCAGGTGCCCTGAAAAATAGACACATTTAAAATAAATACATTCTGGGAGCTCCTGCCTCTGTCCAAGGTGCAATTATCAGTGACCTGATTTACCCTTCCATGTTCCATCTGAAACATCCGGAAAACAATGACTACACACATCTCTATCTCTGTCTTTATCTATTTCTATTACTCATATCATCTATCTCTATATTTATTTATCTGTGTCACCTTTATGAACATATGCAATGGTTTTCAAGACCCCAGATGACGATGAGTAATCTTTTCTGACCTATGAGAAACAAACAAGATACTTTCTTCACTAACTGCCTTGGGACAATCCTCATGCTGCGTCAGAGAAGGGGAGTGTAAGACAAGAGTCCAGAAAACTCCATGAATTAAGTTGAGGACAACGAACTGAAGGTTCATAAATAAAAATGGAGCTGAGAATTACAATTCAGATAACTGGGGAGAGGAGATCTTTACAAAGAGATAATTTGGCATATCTAAATAGAATATGAATACTAATCAGCCTAAGTGTTTGAGAAAACTATCCAAACCTGAGTTAAAAATAAAATCCAGGGCACCTGGGTAGCTTAGTGGGTTAAGCCTCTGCCTTCGGCTCAGGTCACAATTTCAGGGTCCTGGATTCCAGGCCTACATCAGGTTTTCTGCTCAGCAGGGAGCCTGTCTCCTCCTTTCTCTCTGCCTGCCTCTCTGCCTACTTGTGATCTCTCTCTCTCTGTGTCAAATAAATAAATAAATAAAATCTTTAAAAATAAAATAAAATTAAACAAAATAAAATAAAATCCAAATCTGAAAAGATTAGAAAACAGTATACAGTGTTCATACAAGGCTGAGAAAATGCCTATCCCCACCAGCTAGACCAGACAAACTTAGTAATTTATATGATACTGAATAGAACACTTGACTCAGAAATCAGAAGTAAAATGCCCTATGCAGATCACTATTCTAGACATACCTAGAAAATGATAAAATCATGAACTTGAACACTCAAACTCTAAATTATTTCCCAGAACAACCTCCACAAATATTTATAGGAAAAAAATTATATGCAGCTCCTAAAATAGTAAAATCCACAATTCTCATACAACTTTTATTTATTCAAATATCTGCCAACACATTGTTCATACAATAATGTACATGGTATTATGTAGACCTTGCTTGATGCAATCAAGTAAATTACAAACCAGGTGGTCCTTTTTAACTTTTTTTTTTTTGCATATATCATTAGGTCACAAATTTGTGTGCATTGTATGAATTTTATCATAAATATACTACACACTGATATCTCATAGACCTAAATAGTCCAGCTGTGATAATCTAGGTAAATATTCAAAATATGTGTGAACATTGGCATGTAAATGAAAGCACATTTGGGACCTTACATTTAAAAATACAATAATTATGGAAAATATTTAAGCAAGAAATTAAGAGTCAGGAAATGTTTTCTAGTAGATGGAATTTTATAAGCCACTTTTGAGGCTATAATGTGATTATAGTGAAAGATGATAACACCTCGTCTAAGAAACTGACAACAGAGAAGATGAAAGTGTTCAAGAGAGTTTATGTCTGTGATATTTAGAGCAAGTAGCAAAAAGAGAAATTATCATTTCAGAAGTGAAGGTGATAAACTCTTCCTTATCCAAAACAAAATCATACAATGATCATTGTCTTCCCAAAGTTATTTTTAATGAAAATTTAAATAGTCAACTCAGATCTTCTTAGCCAATTATACTTTGTACAAAATGTAGGCAAGTATGGAAAACTATATTTTTTAACATGAACTATTACATATATGCAAATCCTTAAATTGCACAGATATAAGAAATTATCATGACCTGAATAGGGTGTGAAAAACACTAAATGGACAGGTAACAGTGTACTGATAGGACAAATGTTATAATCTAAAACAGAACTGGAATGACTAAGACTGTGTATGTTGAGCTCTTTGTGAGAAAAGAATTAAATGAACTATTATTAAGGACAATTTGAAACATGAAAAAGCAAACTGTGACTACCTAGTAGTGTTGAGAGGAGGACTATTTCATGAAATAAAATAAGCAATCATAATAATAGTTCTCTCAAATTTCGCACACCGTTTTTAACGCTAAATCCAACACAATAGGATGACTTTTTTTTTAGGCTTTTATGACCATCAAAACATATAGGCCAATTAGCCTATATAAATATTTTACCATGGAATCTCTTTGAGCAAATCCAGTGTTTAAAATAGACTTTAGGCACT
The DNA here is from genome assembly GCA_004023965.1 of Spilogale gracilis. Classification (NCBI taxonomy): domain Eukaryota; kingdom Metazoa; phylum Chordata; class Mammalia; order Carnivora; family Mephitidae; genus Spilogale; species Spilogale gracilis. The sequence goes on along the minus strand of PITA01015753.1, from coordinate 11,883 downwards.
TAGTGCATAGCATCTTAATATAAGTTATGTTAAGTTACATACTTGATAAATTTTGGTAATCAATTTGTATGTATCCGTTTATGTATATGTTGATATTGACATTGATGGGAAGTAAGATTATGTTAAGTATTTGAACTAAATGATGACCAAGTTTTGACTGAAATGCTGAAGAATTTAAAATTATTCATTCAAGCAATATAAAATAGTCTAGTTTCTACAGTCAGGTAACATAAAAATGATGCTTAAGATTAAATACTTTAACATAGGTAATATTTAGTAACTTGCATCATCAATCCAGTGAGGCATATTTCTTTCTTTTCCCATTTAATCCACTAACTCTTTCTATAAAAAGAAAGAATTTACATAGAATACATGTTCTTCCTGCTGGATTTAAAGTTTTTTGAACCACAGGAAAGCAGTGCACTTTTTAGATGACCCTGATAATTGGCTCATGTCGTGACTTATTCAGTGATATGCATGCTGTTGAAATCCCTATTTCTTGGAGTAACAGCAGAGAAACCAGAAGCTCCAGATATCTGTAATATCAAGAAGATTAAATATTTGCAAAGCTCAAAAGAAACTATGGGGGTTTTGAGAAATTCGTGTATATGTATGAATTTGTATATCTACTTTAATAAGGATCTTCAAACGCACACACATACACAGCAAGTTTCATAGACTTAAAATTGGTTTTAAAAATCTATGCTATTTCTTGGATTTCATGTGTACCTATTCATGACAAACTTGAATTTGCTGAGATAGCAGTATTTACAAGCAAGCCCAAGCCCAATATGTTTTTTTTTCTAGTTGTATTATAATGTTGATCTCATTTGGAAAGATTGCTAATTCATCCAACGCGTTATGCTGACTTTCGTAAAATGAACATTACTTCATATTACCGATAAATTTATAAATGTGCTAAAAGGGAATCTTTTGAAATGTGTTAATTTTGAAAGTTATATCTGACATTGATTTACAGACAGCTGTGTATTCAGATGTGTTTATGATCACAACACATTTCTCATAAAATAATGTGCAATATTGCTGACTAAGTAACAATTTAAATATGTTGTTTTAGTGTTCCTAACTACTACTCATTGAATAACTCTCATAAAAGTTTCTTACAGCACATCAATTTAATTATCACGTATTGATCAAGCCTGTCTCCTTTAGAGTGAAAATTTATTCTATATGCAAAACAGTTATAATAATGCGTTATAAGTGATGCCTTAAAGGAGCAACTCCAAAAGGATCATATTAGGACCCTGTTAAATAGTTGCTTGGATTATTTTTCAAAACATGATAGGTTATGTAAATGTCCCAAAATGTTTTGAAAAAGTCTTTAATTTTCATTTTAAAGACTTCTTTTATCAAAGACTAGATTCAAGTTTGAATATTGAATGGGACTTAGTACTGGAGAAGAAAAAAACTTTAAAAAAATTTTTTTTAGTAGAAGCAACATTCTAAGTAAAAGCTCAGGAGTAGGAAATAATAGCAAGGACTTGTAGTAAATATTGGTAAAAACGACATAGCTAACAGGAGGGTGAAATGAGTATGGAGAAGTAGATAGAGAATTTAAGATGGATAATAAATGACCAATATATTTAAATAGCAGATTATGTACTTTTAACATTATTTCATGACTGTGAAAGATAGTTTGATGATTTGAAATGGGAAAAATAATTAGAATTCTAACCACAGTCTGAAGAATGGACTGATGGATGAGCAAAAGACAGCCAGAATTATCATACAGTTATTTATCACACCAAACTTCCTTCCACCCAGAGTTTTTACTTTATCTATCTTAAGCTGGCATTATGAGATATATGCAGATATTTAGGGGGTTTAAGGAATTATGAGGCTATTTGTGTATATTATAGAATTAAACAAGTGAAAAAATAGTTATATTGTTGGTTCCAGAATTTCCTTGTATGTGAAGGGAGTTGCATGAGGGGAGACAGGGAAATATCCTGCTACTGTAGAATAGAATTAGAACTATCCATATAGATCTATAAGCCTGTGAATTGTTTGCTGAAAGAACCTAGAAATGTTGATATTCCACTAGTGATGAACAACTATAGTACACAGACTTAACTTCTTTTTTTTTTTTTAAGATTTTTATTTATTTATTTGAGAGTATGAGAGAGAGAAAGAGAGTAGGGTCAGGGAAGAGGAAAAAGCAGGATCCCTGCTGAGCAGAGAGCAGGCCATGAGGGTCCATCCTAGGACCCTGAGATCATGACCTGAACCGGAGGTAGACACTTAACCGATTGAACCACCCAGGTGTCCCCACAGATCTTAATTTTTTTTTTTAAGATTTTATTTATTTGACAGAGAGAAACACAGCCAGAGAGGGAACACAAGCAGGGGGAGTGAGAGAGGGAGAAGCAGGCTTCCCGCCGAGCAGGGAGCCCGATGTGGGACTCGATCCCGGGTCTCTAAGATCATGCCCTGAACCGAAGGCAGTCGCTTAACCAACTGAGCCACCCAGGTGCCCCACAGATCTTAATTTCTAAGTAACATTTCTCATGAAAAGGAACGAGGGGACTTGAGCAAAATGGATAATTTCAAAATTAAGATGGGGAAATATGGGATAAGCCAGCAACTTGTTTTTTAGAAAGTAAGAAAGATTATGTGTGTGTGTGCATTTATTTGTGTAATACATATATTCATTTAATATTTTATACTTTCATGGTCACTTATATTAGCCGTTTAACTAAATGTTTATTGAGTTGAAAAAGAAAAGATTGTGTGTGTATACACATGTTCGTATACTCCATGTATCATGTTAGGATGAAATCTTGGAACTGAGAGAATATTTTGATCTTTTCACCATTTAGCTATTAGACTCCGAGATTATGTCTGTCAGACTTAGGCAGTGTTTCATGTTCCTCCAAATCTGCACTCAGTAGCATAAGGACTGACCAGTATGACTTTCCCTGGCTATTGATTGTAGTCATCTAGTTAACAGCTCATAGAGGTCACATGTTCCTTCAAATGACATGTAACATTTTGTAATTTTTATTTGTCTTCTCTATTAAAGACACTCAATATTCAATAAAAAATTCCCATATTTAAATCCATATATTACAATGTGTATAATTGGTGCTGAATAAATAAAATATAACAGTATCAAAAGAAAATTCTGAAGGACCTCCTAGGATAAATGATAAAGGAGCCGTAACAAGCTAAATTATTCTGCTACTACTTTCATGGTTCTTAACTATCCTTTCTCTTCCTTTAACATGCATATTAGAAGTCAACATGTTCCACTGGGGATAAAATTATATTTCTTTTAAATCTGTGTGATATTTAATATTGTTCCCGTAAGCTTGAACTACTAGACATTGTTTTTCTCCTGTTCTACAGGTTATTCTATGTGCCAGTCTAAAAGTCTGGGAAGTCAAATGCTCTTACTTAATTTTTATTATTTTAGGACTCAAGGACCCGATGTTATTGGGAAATGGATACTGATACCTGAACATGCTGTTAAATCTTAGCCATACTGGTGCACATGTGTGCACACAACAGAAAGAAGTGGGGTTGGGAGAGAAGAAGAGGAAATGAGGGGAGGTACAGACAGAGAATATGAAAGTAAATCTAATCTCTATTGCATAACCAGAATACTGTAGATCTGGGCTAACTTGAGTCTCTGTGAATATTTTAAGGTCTTATCTAGACATGGGAATTCATTAGACAGAGATAGGATTAGATTAATCATGTTATAATGTTTTTCAGATAATGTAAATTACTTCCTCTGTCAGTCTTAACCTCTCATCTTTTCAAATAAATGGGTGTGTTCTAGGGCTACTGGCTATTAATACCTATTTCTCAGATTTTTTACAAAAGAGAAAAAAATTACTAGAATTTACTAAACTTCTGACTCTTCTAAATGGAAGGGTTAGTTTGTTTTTTAATAAAACATTTTCATTGCATCATGGAAAGACATATCAAAATAATTTAAATTGAAAAATTTGCTGATTGTGAAATATATGGTTTTAGAATATCAGGAGTATAACAGTGTCAATAAAAATGAGTGTAATCACAAAACAAATCCTGTCCCCAGAGGAAATTAGTTAACAGAAGCCTAATCTACTGGGTTATTACCATAGTGTAACTGATCTAAGGGAAAGGAAAAAACCCAAGCCACTTTAACCATCCTGTTTTACCTAGGAAGGAAGAAAAAAACTGAGAAACAAGTGATATTGAGTCTGAGGCATAGGCTAACTAAAAGACTGAGACCATTGCATAGGGTTACAGAATACTTCCGTCCTGACACATCAGCAACACAGTGCTCTTTTTACCAAATACGTGATGGCTCTGCTATCAGGGAAAAGAAAAAATAAAAGGTTTACCAAAAAGTAAAAAACAAAACAAAACAAAACAAAAAAAACATAATTTGAAATGACAGAACAACTGTGAGAATATATGACAGAGATGTTAAAATTATAAAACTGGATATTTAAAACAACAGTGATTAAACAGCTATGATTAAAATGCATATGCACTCTAATGGATAAAGCACAAAGCATGTAAGAACAGATAGGTAGCATAAGCAAAGAGATGGAAATTCTAAGAAAGAACCAAAAAGAAATGGTAGAGATAAAAAAAAAAAAGAAAACAACTTATACTTTGTCATACATCATACAATACAATTTATACATTTGTCCAAACTCAAGAAATTTGCAACACTAAAGTGAACCATTATTTAAATTATGGACTTTAGGTGATAATTATGGGACAATGTAGGTTTACCAGTTATAACAAATGTACTATTCTAGTAGTGAATGCAGAAAATGGGAGAGAGAATGTAGGTGTGGGAGTAGGGAGTATATGAGAAATTTTTGTACTTCTTTTCAATTTTGCCATGAACCTAAAACTTATCTAATAACATAAAGTGTTATTTTAAAAAGTATACTAATTAAAAAAATCATTTCATAACTCATTTCTGAAATATCTTTACTAAATATTCAGTCATTTTTATACTTAGATAATTATGATAAGGGTCTTCAGGGCAAGACAGTTTAAATTGCTTTCAATTTATTAAGGCTGATTAATGAACATGGAAGGAAAGCAATTAATCATAATTAGGCTATTAGCAATTGTGACAAACAGTACAATTTACCTCAAATTATCAAGTAACAGATAAAAAAGAGAAAGGGGGAAAGAAAATAACCTAAGACTAATTAATGACCATCAGGATGACTTCTTCTGTTAGTACAGTGATATATTAGCTAAGATATAATTTTAGTACATAATAGAGAACAAAATTTGACTGTGGAATAAACAAAATTGAGCTTATTTTCTTCAGTGTAATATCCTAGATTTAACCTGTAATAGCCCTTTTAAGGTTTCTAAGAGATCTCTGTAACAAAATGTGATCTAGCACTTCACCTCCTCCTGTTTTGCTGCTGTTTTGGTTTTAATGTGATGTCCACATCCGCATTTTACAATTTTATAAAATGGAACTCTGTTAACCATATTCCAGGAACCTGGATAACAGAGAGAAAGAGGGAGATTTATTTCCTTGATTGAAAATAGCATTAAATTGTATATATCATTTTTGTTATAAATATATCTCATACATTATTTGGACTACTTATATTAAAATATTGAAAGAATATGTTTTTTGCTTATCTGAAATTCTTGCATTTTTTTGGCCACTGTATTCACATCCCATTAACCAGAATTTAGTCAAAACTCAACTAGTTTTAAGGAAAACTAAGAGGTGTGAGGTTATCAAAGATGATCTTGAACAGAACTACAGTTTCTAGGGACACCTGGGTGGCTCAGTTGGTTAAGAGACTGCCTTCGGCTCAGGTCATGATCCCGGGGATCGAGTCCCACATTGGGCTCCCTGCTTGGTGGGGAGCCTGCTTCTCCCTCTCTCACTCCCCCTACTTGTGTTCCCTCTCTCGCTGTGTTTCTCGCTGTCAAATAAACAAAATCTTAAAAAAAAAAAAAAAAAAAAGAACTACAGTTTCTAGAAGTGATTGCTCCTAAGACTGATAATGGCCATTTGTAAATTCAGTGGGTTTTTTTTTTTTTGTTTGTTTTGTTTTGTTTTTTGGTTTGTAGTTTGTTTGTTTGTTTTGGTTTTTTGGGGGGGGTAACAGACATGAAGGAATTAGTGATAGATGAATGAATCCTGCTGGGAAAACATCCCACACTTATTTTTAATTTCCTATTTTTAAACCCTACTTTCCTCAAAATTTGCCATTTTTTATCCCTTTATACCATATGGAATCCAGATTTATGTCATGAGGTCCTGAGGGCTGACAGCCAGGGGTTTGAGAGCCACTTAATTCTAGGAGGGTTAACAGGTTTATCTACCCTTTACATATGGAAAACAAATGTTAAATATTTTAGATTTCTCATCATATTTACTAAAATTTTAGTTTGTAGTTCAACTTTAATAGATACTTTATGAGGAACCACAAACACATCGACTTAAAGAGATCATAAATTATTTTTAACCATGCCACTTAGAAGCTTAATTATAGAGAGATTAACACTCAAGTTCTCCCCAAAGTCAACCATGATAGCCCAGCTCCCTCTTAAGACTCAAAACTTTAGTTTTCCAATTTCATTCTTCCTTTTGTGTCAAACTTTGCTTCTGATTCTTCTTAAATTGTTGTGGTCATAATTATGGCTGCTTTTTTATCATTATATTTTAAAGGTATGACTTCTGGTATACAGTAAATTTCACATTATTAAATTCATATTATTTGTTTCTGATATCAAATATTTTGTACTTAATTTCTGTCATTTATCATATTTATTCCGTTAAGAATTTTACTAAGTTAAAGAAAAAGTCCTGAATAATACCAAAATAATTTTTTTTTCCTCTTAAGATTATTCTACTGATCATCACGCGAGGTATAGCTCATTTAATTAGCCAGCCCTGTCTTTTCCATTTTTCAAATGGCTTAAAATATACAATTTACTTATTCATTGTTAAATTTGTTGAGAATTAATACCTATTTAAAATGGCAGAATTGAGGGGGCCTTGGGTGGCTCAGTCGGTTAAGCATCTGCTGTTGGCTCAGGTCATGATCCCATGGTCCTGGGATGAAGTCCTTGCTCAGTGGGGAGCCTGCTTCTCCCTCTACCCCTCCCACTGCTTATGCTATCTCTTTCTTTCTCTCTGACAAATAAATAAATAAAACCTTAAAAAAAAGAAATGGCTGATTCAGTGCGTGATGCAAAAGATACATTATTCTGGAATATCTTTCATACCAGACTAGCATGATGAAACTATTAAAGACTGTGAGGGTCAAAGATTACGGATTCAATGTGAGCAGACTTCTACTGGCATAAGATGCAGTGATTTGAGCTTCAAAAACTATTTTTTTTATTGCAGCAAACTAAACCAAAATGGTTATATTCATGAGTTCCTAAAGTTAAAATGGAAAGTAATGCCATTTTTCAGAGAATGATAGAAAACCAATCATTATGTGGTAAATAAAGCAAAAGAATCAAGAATTTTTCCAGATTTCCCTAGGTCTACTCTAACTCTGGATTGCCAAATAAAAGATGAGGGCAATGTCCTTTTATAAAGACATTTCAAACAATAAATGAAAAATAATGATAAAATTAGAATATCACCAGTTTTGCAAGCTCTATAAAATAATAGCTTATGGAATTTAAGCCTGAGTGGCTGTGGAAATCTAAACAAGAGAGACAAGCAGACGTCATGTATCATTATATACTTACCAACACTTTGTCTTGCTAGAAGGGTTGAACTAGAGTCGAGCTATCTCTTCATATAGTTGCCAAGTTGCAAGAAATCTGGAGTGCAGAATTACATGTATAACTGTGGAAGATTATTCATTATCAAAACCCAGAGTTTGGAAAACTATACAGGTCAAACAAAATAGCCAAGTTTACCAAAGATAAATTTTAAGAAACTTGAAAAGTTAAAAGGAAAACTATAAATTAAAAGAAAGAGAGAGAGAGAGGGAGACAAAGAGAGAGATAGGGGTGCCTGGGTGGCTCATTCGTTAAGCACCTGCCTTTAGCTCAAGTCATGATCCTGGAGTCCCAGGATCGAGCCTCACATTGGGCCTCCTGCTCAGCAGGAAGTCTCCTTCTCCCTCTCTCATTCCTCCTGCTTGTATTCCCCCTTTAGCTGTGTTTCTCTCTGTCAAATAAATAAATAAAATTTAAAAAAGAAATAAAGTTACATTAAATTTTGTAAATGAGTAAGACTAAAACTCTAATGTCAAGATAAGCACGTTTGTATGATAATGTTATTAAAAATGCAAGGAAATGAAAACTATAAAGTCTAGATAATGGTCAGTTACTAGAGGGAGGAATGGTGTGTGATTGGCATGCCTCATAAGGAAGGGCCTCTGAAGTCGTTGTCAATATTTTTTGCCTTAATTTAGTGAGAGCTGCCGTACAATACTTGATTAAGCTTATATTTAAATTGATGTTTATCCTGTATTTTATTTCATAATAAAAATATATACAATACATATATTTGAGATTTATTTATTTATTAGAGAAAGTGATAGAGAGTGTTCTGGGGTTGGTCAGAGGGGGAGGGAGAGGAGCAGAGTCTGCTTAAGTATGGAACCCTATGTGGGGCTCAATCTCAAGACCCTGAAATCATGACGTGAACCAAAATCAGGATTTAGATGCTTAACTGACTGAGCTACCCAGGTACCCCCATAAGTATGGAACCCTATGTGGGGCTCAATCTCAAGACCCTGAAATCATGACTTGAACCAAAATCAGGATTTAGATGCTTAACTGACTGAGCTACCCAGGTACCCCCATAAGTATGGAACCCTATGTGGGGCTCAATCTCAAGACCCTAAAATCATGACTTGAACCAAAATCAGGATTTAGATGCTTAACTGACTGAGCTACCCAGGTACCCCCATAATAAATATATTTTTAAAGTTATTTTGGAATTTAGTGGTCAAAAAATAAAAATTAATTCTATTTGTTGATTCATTAAAAAGGATTACACTACAAATAGAAAACTGGAGAATAATGTTAAGTATTAAAAGCAGATAAAAAGCTTTTGCACAGTAAAGGAAATAGTCAACAAAACTGAGACAGCTGACAGAATGGGAAAAGATATTTGCAAATGATGTATCAGATAAAGGGCTAGTATCCAAAATCTGTAAAGAACTTATCAAACTCAACACCCAAAGAACATATAATCCAAACAAGAAATGGTTAGAAGACATGAACAGACATTTCTGCAAAGAAGTTATCCACACCACCAACAGACACATGAAAATGTGCTCAACATCACTTGGCATCAGGGAAATACAAATCAAAGCCACAGTGAGATACTAGCTCACACCAGTCAGAACGGCTAAAATTAACAAGTCAAGAAATGACAGGTGTTGGTGAACATACTGATAAAGGGGAACCCTCCTACACTGTTGGTGGAAATGCAGGTTGATGCAGCCACTCTGGAAAATAGTATGGATGCTCCTCAAAAAGTTGAAAATAGAGCTACCCTATGACCCAGGAATTGTACTACTGGGTATTTACCGTAAAGATACAAATGTAGTGATCCAAAGAGGCATGTGCATGCGAAGGTTTATAGCAGTAATATCCACAATAGTCAAACTATGGAAAGAGCCTATATGTCCATCAATAGATGAATGGATAAAGAAGTAATGCCATATATATATATGCAATGGAATATTATGCAGCCATGAAAAGAACCCCGAATCTTGCCATTTGCAATGGCATGGATGGAACTAGAGCATATTGTGCTAAGTGAAATAAGACGGAGAAAGACAACTATCATATGATTTCACTGATATGAGGAATTTGAGAAACAAAGCAGAGGATCATAGGGGAAAGGAGGGAAAAATGAAACAAGATGAAACCAGAGATGCAGACAAACCATAAGAGACTCTTACTCTCAGGAAACAAACTGAAGGTTGCTGGAGTGGAGGGGATTAGGAGGAAAGGGGTGTTTGGGTGATGGACATTGGAGAGGGTATGCCCTATGGTGAGTGCTGGGAGTTGTGTAAGACTGATGAATCACAGACCTATACGCCTGAAACAAATAATACATTATATGTTAATTAAAAAAAAACAGAATTATGGCACAGTTGGTGAGAAAATCATATCGGGGAAATATTAACTCAGATGAAGTTAACGGAAAGAGTGATATAATTCATTAGTATGTGTATATTGTCAAGTTCATGTGTACATCATTGTATTTTTATATTTAAAGTGGGCCAAGGAAAAATATGTGTCATGAATATGAAGATGCACCTGGAATAAGCACATTTTTTATTAGCATCTTAAAGTTGTTAAGAAAAAAACAACACTTTGCTAATATGACTAATGAGAATTATTTGAGTATTGACTTTTCTGAACATGCTGGAGAAGATGTGGGTGAGATAATCTTGTTTCAGATACATATATTTATTTATTTATGGATGAAGCTAAGACTTTCAAATGCAACAATATGGATTCCATGATTCCCATGGGAATAGTCACCTAGTTTTCTTTGTATGCCAACTAGTTTTTACTGAATCCAACCCCCAAACAGGGATTTATGAATTTTCAAGTTATTTTCCCAGAAGCCTATACCTTCTCACTAATAGAGTTTTGAATTGTATTTTATATTGGATTTATGTTATTTGTGATCTTTTATTTTCTCTGAAGAATATTTACATTGTCTCTACTGTTATTTCTTATTAGAACTTTGGGGACTTTTTAAGTTTAGCTTGGGCATGGAATGCCAAAGACACGTTTTTACACAGAAAACGTTTAAAAAGAAAGATAAATATCTAAGAAACAATCTACATCTCACAGTTGCACCATATGTTAAGGATATTGTTAAATAACCAATATTAAATCAGATAAATTTTAAAGATCTAATTCATTTTATTGAGTGATTCTCGAATCAGTCTGCATCCCATCTAGCAATACAAAAAAGCTTCAGAAGCAGCTTAAAGGGAACAGTTTCTAAAAGCAGGACTGGGAAGACATTTAAAAAAAAAAAAAAAGGATTGTTTTGGTGAGATTACCTTTCTTTGAGAGACAAAAGGATTTATTGAGGTTAACATAATCTTCCACTGGGAATTAACTTAGCTTTTAAATCTTGGTGGACTTAGCATAAGTGACTCCATTCTGGGTTTATTGTTTCTTTTTACCAGAATTTAAGTGAGAAATACAATTGATAGGGGAAAAACATTTGACAAAACAGACTATTTAATGGAAGATTAAAGTGAATACATTGAAAAATGAAACAACTTTGAGATGGTGAGGAAAAAATTGAGAAAGCTTGTTAAACAGTAAAGCTTTGACCCTAAGAATAAGAGTGTAAATATTGATCAGTATTAAAATAAATAAATGGAGTATATTTCTTTTTTTAAAAAAAGATTTTTATTTATTTATTTGACAGAGAGAAACACAGCTAGAGAGGGAACACAAGCAGGGAGAGTTAGAGAGGGAGAATCAGGCTTCCTGCCGAGCAGGGATCCCGATGCGGGGCTCGATGTGGGGCTCGATGTAGGGCTTGATCTCGGGTCTCTGGAATTATGACCTGAGCCAAAGGCAGTCACTTAACCAACTGAGCCACCCAGGTGCCCTTATTTCTTTTTTCTTATTCAGGTATCACCTGTAGCATAAGAAATACCGATTAGATATCTAAGACATTCCGAATTCGGTCAAGATGGCGGAAGGCCAGGTGACCACATTTCAGGGAGTTCCTTGAAGAGAGCTGAATTCCAACAAAAAAACCACTACAAGACCACCGTGAACACCCATGAAACCAGCCTGAAATGTGATATTTCCCACTTCTGGACCGCCACGAGAGACAAAGAACATCGGCAAAAAGGTAGAAACAAATTGGAGGGTCTGGAGGCTTGCCCCCAGAGACGGGGGAGTGGGGGA
>PITA01015752.1:35223-49021 GCA_004023965.1 Spilogale gracilis | reverse complement strand
GCCTATGCTCTAGTCCCCTCGGAGGCAGTAACAGAGACGGCTCCCCTTCCTATTGGAACCACCTCCCAGAAGGCTGAACTTACTGCTCTCAGCAGGGCGCTACACCTGTCTAAGGGACAACGAGTCACTATATATACGGACTCCAAATACGCCTATCTCCTAACTCACACCCACTCTGTCCTCTGGCAGGAGCGGGGGTCCCTGACCACCAAGGGCACTGCTATAGTTAACGGACCTCTCATTGCCAAGCTACCCGAGGCCCTTAACTTTCCTCCCAGGTGGCAGTAGTCCACTGTCATGGCCACCAGACCTCCAAGGACCCGGCCTCCCATGGCAATAACAGGGCAAGCTCAGTGGCCACGCAAACGGCCCTAAACACCTCTTTAATTCCAATCCTCTTCCTCCACACCCCCCACCTGCCTTCTTACTCTGAAAGGGAGATAGAAACCCTCTGAGGCCTAGGGGGGAAACCCGGAGACAAGGGATGGATCTACATCCAAAATAAAATTGCCCTGCCAGAGAACATAGCTCACATCCTAATCACAGACATTCACCAGTCTCTCCACATTGGCCCAAAGGCCCTCCTCCAGTTCTCACAACCTCTTTTCCACCACCCTTCCTTATCTCAGGAAATTGAGACGGTTCACAGAGCCTGTAAGACCTGTTGGGCCGTAAATGCACAGGGTGGAATCCGCAGACCAGGCCGAACCATCAACTCCGTGGCCACCAGCCGGGAGAGGACTGGCAACTGGACGTCACTCATATGCCCCGCCACAGAACATTCTAGTACTGTTAACTTTGGTTGATACATTCACAGGCTGGACCGAGGCATATCCCACGGCCCGGAGACAGCGGATACAATTCTCATCGAGCACATTCCAAGATTCGGACTACCCCAGACTCTCCAGTCAGACACGGACCCGCTTTCATCTCTAGTGTGACTCAGCAGGTAGCCGAAAGTCTCAGTGTCACCTGAGCTCCACACGCCCTACCACCCTCAGTCGCCGGGTAAGGAGGAAAAGGCCAGCGGGCTGCTCAAGGCTCAGCTCACAAAGCTAACCCTGGAAACCCGTCTCTCATGGCCTACACTTTTGCCCCTGGCCCTCACCAGGCTTAGGGCAACCCCCTGCAGATCTTTGGGGTTGAGCCCATGTGAGCTGCTATACGGCCGCCCCTTCCTTATAAACCACAACCTCCCAGCCGTCCCCCCACCTCTCCTATCCTACCTGCCTTACCTAACCCTCCTGCGTGCCCTCCTAAGGGCCCATGCTGATGCTGTCATCCCTGCCCCAAAAGACCATGACCATAAAGAAGCCCCCCTCAGGGGCTACTCCCTGGAGACCAGGTCGTCCTCAGGGACCTGCGGCCAGGATCCCTGCAGCCATGGTGGTCAGGACCGCATATGGTCATCCGCAGCGAAACTGCTGGGACACCAGGCATGGGTACACATCAGCAACCTCAAGCGGGCACCTATGGGTGGTGACTGGGCCTCTCAAATGGTGGCGAAACCAAGCTCCGGCTGGTATGTACTCCTAATCCTAACCCTTCTACCCCCACTCACCGGGGCAGCTGAATGTGGCCAATGCATGCGCGGCACAGGAAGAAGCCGCTCTTTTACTTTCATGCCTGGGGGATGTTCCCAGTAAGAAACTCCAACCACCTGCACCTCCACCCATGCCCCGGGAAAAACTTTCTGGACGTCACAAATTGGTAAAACACGGGCAAAATGCACAGCGTACTCTCCCCCTGGGCCAGTCTGCTGGACCTATTTGGCCCAACTGGGACTCTCTGACAGGGGAGGGGTCCAGCACCAGGCTAAACACAGTGAAACCAAGCGGATAATCCAGGCCATAAATGACCGCTTGCAGGCTCAAAATGCCCCCACCTACAAGGGAATCAACCTCGATAATTTACAGAGATCTCCCCCCACTGACCAACTAACAATAACCCTCATTAACTCCAGGTATAACCTGTGGCGAAACCTATCTCAGGACCACGGCGACTGCTGGGTCTGCGTCCCTTTCTCTACCATTTCTAATATCATCGGAATCCCCATTCTGACATCATGGCCCCTACCCAAACCCCACCATTACTAACCAAACGGTCCATATGGGGGCCATAGGAAGACCTATGCCTATTCTTAACCCTTCCTCAACTCCAGACAGCCTCACCTCTGACTCCTCCATCGCTGTCTTCTCCCTCCCCTACTGCACCCCTCCTGGGATATTTCTTTCATGCCCAGAGGGAGTCTACCGATGCTTAATCGCCAATGACTCCCTAGACTGCATTTTCATCTTACTGTCTCCTTCCACTACCGTCTATCCCCCCGATCACCTCATGTCTGTCCTATTCCCTACACACGGAAACAGACGGGCAGCCTTCTTCCCCTTACTTATTGGGGCAGGCCTGATGGCCGGTGTTGCCATTGGAGCGGCAGGCCTCGGGACGTCAATGGCTTTCCCAGGCACTCAATGATGACACGCAGCGGATCGCCGATTCCCTTACCGCCCTGCAGACACAGATTACCAGACTTACAGCTGTCGCCCTACAAAACAGGCGAGCCTCAGACCTCCTAACAGCAGAAAAAGGGGGCACTTGCCTCTACCTAAGTGAAGAATGTTGCTATTATGTTAACCAGTCATGCACAGTCACCTCTGAAATTCGCGAACTCAGAGAACGGATACAGTCCAGACGCCAGGATTCCCACCTATGGGGTCTAGACCCCCACACTTGGGTAACTTCGCTCCTCCCCCTTGCGGGACCCCTGTGCATAATCCTGTTACTAATCTCGGTTGCTTCCTGCCTCGTTAGATATCTACAGGAACGCCTCCGAGAGATGACGCGAGTTTCAGTAAATCAACTCCTCCTACTGCCCTACTCTCCCCTGCCCACCCCGACTGCCCGCATGATGACGCCCAGCCGTCAGCAGGAAGTAGCCGGAATAGAGTCGATGCCCCTCACACCATTATGTAAAACAAAAGGTCGGAATGTTGGGCTGGCTGAGGGACAGGGGCACCCAAACTGGCGGACTCTCCTCTCCGGAGTCGCGGAACCCCGCCCGAGGGGGCTGGCGATACAGCTCACTCTCTGGACCCGGTTTGCCTTTGGGGTCTCCATTCCATTCGCGATGGAAAAACCTAACAGAAATGGTATTTTTCAAGGGCAGGGATAAGACTATTTTAAAAATGTTTCTCACAGTGTCACACATTGACCTGGACTGAACTGAAAATACCCCTACTAGATCCTGGGAACACTGAGTCAGTTCCAGACCTCCTTTCACTGCTCAAATGAATTAACTTATTCTGCAAAGAGATCCATGGACTTGGTAAGTGTTCCTCTTTCCCATAAAAACCTTTCCTATTGCAACCTATAGCTGGCTGGGTTGGAGAATACTGACGTGATGATACTGAACTGTATTTTCTTCTAATTTAGAATATTACAGGAAAATATCAAAAAATGACTAGACTAGATCAAAGGACAGTAATGGGAGGTCATCTGGCGTTCAGCAGAACAATCTGTTAAGCATGGGTCCAAGCCATCACGGTTTTATTTTGATCCGTTCAAGCACCATTAAGGTGATTGCTTTTTGTAACAAAATACAAAGAGAAATGTGCCTTTAAAAAACTTCTGAGCAAAATAATGATTTTTCTTTGCTTTTTGAGCTTTCTGAAGTGTCGTTTCCTGCCTGGAGGCAGTGTTAATGGCATTCAAACATGTATTTGTGTCCCCTTTGTTACCAGAGAGATGTAAACAGCAATACCTTTAAAAACTGTGACCATATTTGCTCATCTTTGCTTCCTGTTTATACTCATTTTGAGAGCATAATCAGAGGTACAGCAGTGAACCTGTGGCAAACTTGACCTCTGGGGCTGAAAGGGCAAATCTCGGGGCTGACGACAGGGCTGTGATTTATGGAGGCCTCAGCCATCGCAGGAACTGTGCCACGCGGTCCTCCACAACAGCTCTCAGGCACCCGGGGCTGGCATCCCCACTTCATGGATGGGGAAACTGAGGTTTAGATACATTAGGCAATGTGCCAGCTACTCAGCTGATAAGTGAGAATCAGGATGACTGACTACCTAACTCCAGAGCCCAGTCCCAAGTCACTACTCTATTTGGGTGCTTTTTAACCTTTTTCCACATCAGGACCCACGTAGTTAGTGAGTGCCCTGGAGTAAGCAGATGGAAATGATTAAGGTCTGAAGAACGGAGCCAAGCCTTTCTGTATGAGGAGGGAGTGAAAGGCTAGCTAAGGGCAAAACAGAAGCTGGCACCTTCCCTCTCCCCTTGGGACATGTGTGACATTGCTCGGGCACTCCTGGCTGCCCTAGAGGAAGAACAAATGGTTAACTAGTAGAGATCCCAGTCCTGCAGGGCAGGGGTCTCCCTGAGTTTACAAATGTCCTAGTGACGTACAGTAGCCTAACGTCCAGAAGATCCCCAACAGTCTTCATGTTGGTACCTCATCAGAGAACAAACAAAACACAGCTTAGCTTGACAATCACCAGGCCTCCGGTACCCTGAAAGTCTTCTTTACCACGTGTCAGCCCTTCTGAACACCCCCTTTGTCCCCCCATCCCCAGCCACCCCTCGGGATCACGGGGCAGCAGTAGCTCTTTCTGCCCACGGGTCCTCTCCCCGTGCTTTAATAAAGTACCTTTTTGCCCCAGAGACGTCTTAAGAATTCTTTCTTGGTCGTTAGCTCCAGACCTCACTTATATTCTAAAACTTGATCATTCGGCACCTTAATGTGGGGCTTTGAGTCTTAACATCTGGACTCTGAGCTTTGGTGCAAAATTGTTGAGTACCTTCTCTCCTCTTCCTTCACTCTTACTTCAGGGGCCCTTCAAGGAGTATGCTCTTACTAGAACACTTTCATGTTGATTGCTCAGGCTGTAATCTAGCCCCTGGCTACCCTATGGGGAGGAAAAAGTCTGCCTTTTGGCTGGACATTGGTACCCTGACTGGAATGGTAAGACCCAGAAACTTGATGTCCTCTCTTTATTCCTGCTCTTATACAAAGTTGTCTGTCTTGGGCACAAGATGGCTATGCAATCCTAAGACTGCCATGTAAGGTTTCCTCCTGATCGATCTAATGTGATCCCCTCCACATCCGTGGTCTAGCCACTTCTGGCCACGGGACCTCCACTGGGAGCCAGCCGAAACCCGTACCAGAATGAATTAAAACCCAACCAGGGGACGTTTCCCAGGGAAGTTAGCTCTAAGGACCACGTGTGTTGGAATGTCGCTTAGACAGATTTCTAAATGTGGATTTCAATGATGGATTTCACTCTTTACTATTTCCTGTCAGTGTCCTCTACTAAGTACTTAAAGCTACAAAAATTGGGTTAATTTCCCCTTGCAAGACTTTTCTAGTCTCTTCCATGGGTTAAACATAGCAGGCAGTAACCCAACTTTCAGGGTACAGGACAGCACAATAGCTTTGTCCATTCCTCAGGCATCCATCGGCAGCCTAGGCTGCGATGCGGTAGGGGGGGGACGCCGGCATCCCAACTACGTATGAGCCTTTTACGGCAGGAATGCCTTCACGGGAAGTAAGGGTTGTGATCAGTAGGGATGTCTTCTTTGAGGGACACCCTCAGCCTCTTTTGACACAATGCCACCCAGGAGTGTGGCAGATGGAGGGGTTAGTAATGGACTTTCTTTGCTTTCTCTGGGAGCATGGCCTCAGTAGGCTGCTTCAGTTTCCCAGGACTCTACCTTGGGGTGCCTTTTAACCCACTGGAAACAAACTGCTTTGCAAAACTTAGGAAAGGTCTGAGCTTCCGTAACATGCACGGCCACAGTGGGATCTGGCCGATCTCTCCAGGAAATGGGGCAAATGGACCCAGGGGGCCTTCATTGCTCTAAAGCAGAATCCCCACCTAAGGGCCTCTTACAGAATGTGTTTGCCTGAATATGTCTGCCTAGTAAACCCCCTCCTGACATATTGGATGATAATTACGTAAATAAGCCTCTTCTACTCAACCCAGGTTGTTGGAGGACACACAGCCTGTCCCCAGCAAAGGGGACTCTGACTTTATCCTCTCTGTACCTCCTAACAGATGTGGGGGCTTCTCCGTCATTTCCCGGTTAATGGTTATAACTGGAGCCAACTGTGGTTAGTCTCCCTTGGGACAGGGACTTTAAGGAATTTCCCAAGCAGCTGCCGAAACTCCCTTTATTTGGGGGAAATTCCTTGTCTTCTCTAGCTCAATGTAGACTGCCTGTGGGAAAATATGGTGTCTGCTCCTCGGTTGGAGCTGATGAGCTCTAAAACTGGGAACCCTTTCTCTGCCTTCTTTTACCTCTTTTCTCTCCCCTTTCTCTTGTTTCTGCACCACCCTGGATGTGGCCTGCATAGCTGGCCTGTATGCCATCCTCGGTGCCTCCTGCACCCTGGCTCCTTCCCTCTTCACTGTCAAGGGGCAAGAAGAGCACCCCTGGACCTAACAGTTATCAGCACTAAACATGAAACTTTTATTCTATCAAGGTTTACTGAAGGTCAAATTCATGATATCTGTTGCAATTTGTTAGCAAAAAGATGACTAAAATGTTTTATTGTCTCCAAATTTTCATGGGTAATTGTTAAGATAGCTTTCAAAGTGTGTGGTAACCTGAAACTTTAGTTTTGCTTGGATGATAAGTGGAATTAAATTCACTGGACATCTAAGTCTTTTCCACACAGGATGAAGTGCTAAGTCATTAATTACTGGACGTGGGCTTGTGCTTTTGACCTCTTATTGCAAAGAAACTAAGGATATTTAAATCTGTTGGTAAGCATGCTTTGTGTTTAACTGATTCACAAATTTGCCATCTAAAGAATTCGGGTGTAACAGTCCACAATTGCTTACTCCTTAGTTTTCACTGGAGATCAAGGTTTCTAAAGAATGCAAAATTCTAAATGACTGATGGGAAGGCATTTTTGTTGAAGGTAAAAGAAGGTAGTTTTGTCCTAAATGAGATTGGTTGTTTGGAGAGAAATGGCTTGGGACAAAACCTGAATGCAAAGAAAAGTTGTAGAAGGTTTATAAATAAGGTCATCACTTGATATTTTAATTATTGAAGTGTTGTGTCCCAGACATAACCTGGTCTCCTGGCCAGCTGTATTGTAAACTCATCTCATCAGCTCTTCAACCATGTCCGTTCTGAGTTTTTGTCATTTATAATTGTTCTAACTCCCTCGTAAAATGAGTGCCATCTTCAAGGAGATTCATATAAAGGACTTTGAGGACGAATACAGGTCTTAAATATATCTAATATATTGAAAGTCCTAAAACTGAAATGGGTAAGAATTTCCAGAACTAACTAAAGCTGCATTCAAACTAAACCAGAATTTAGTTCTGGTTTAAACATGGGGCTAAATGAACTAAAAGATTATAGTGTTGCGACTCTTGTTGGAAACACTGCTGGTTCTCTAATGTTTGCTCTTGCAGACTAAGGGAACTTTTTCTTAAGAGATCTCTGATATACAGAAATTTAAAAATATTCATTTATAAACAAATCAAAACATTCAACTTTTCTCTCCACCTGAACTCTCTGAAATTCAAAGGATCTCAGTAAGTATTCCTTCTTCCATGGCAGTCTGATCACTTGTGTAAATTCAATGAGAATCTGGTCTCTTTGTAACAGGACATCATTGGAAACATGGGTTATTTCCCCCAGGCTTTGACTGGAATGTCCTATTTGAGAGACATGTATAGACTCAGATATGACCAAACAGCGTTAAGGAACTAAGGTTGACTTTGTGAAACCTGGAGCCATAACCCCTGGAACTGCTGGCCTGACACCTTGCTCCCAGAATTCCCAGCGGCCTCACCAGGTGAGGAAAGAATGTGACTTCCTGGCAGGTGCAGGAACCTCTGCATCCTTTGGGGCCTCAGGAAGAGGAATTTGCCCAAATCTACAGGTATGTCTGATCGCAAGTACTTGGCGTGGCTTGTGGCCTGGAGAGGTTACTGAAAGTTCAAACCAGAGATTCTTTGTAAGAAGTTCTGGCAAAGCAGATTCTAAAAGATATAATCACTCACTGTTCTTGCTGAGCTTATGTAAATAATTAGGCCAAGTTTGTTAAAACCAGACTTGTTTTTCAAATAGATTAGTCCTGATTTGACTATCTCTGGATAAAGGGTTATTTTAGAGAGAAAAATTGTTTCAGTAACAGACCTTTGTGGATGTTAAATCCTAGAGTGATTGTCTTTAAAGGTTTGCTGTTTACCTAAGCTAGACAACTTGAGGTAAACATCAGAGAAGCCACCAAAGTAACTCATTTATAGACAATCTTCTTGCTTGTTATTCTGCGGGGATAATAACAGAACCCCAGGGACACATAATTATTTAAACAGCTGGAAAATGGGATTACTTCTCCAACAATTTTGTAACTCAGCTAGCACCGTGACCAATTCTGCGTGGTCGGGACGATGAAGCCAGAGCATACCCCACTCCATAGGGTTAACTATGGACTTTTGGAGATAAGGGATGGCCCCATTTCTCTTATGATCGGGTTGCATGACGCACTTGGGGATAGCCTCCTCTCCTAAGACAAGTTGTCTCTTGCCAGTGATCCTTTGTAATTAGAATATTAACAGTTTACCTCAAACAAAGAGGTCTTCTTAATGGTATTATTTTTTAGTCATATTTATCATAGAAGCCACCTCTATTAAGATACAATTATAAGTAAAGGCTTTAGCTAAGCATAAAACAGCCCTCCTGCTAACAGGAGCCTCAAAGCTCACTATGGGACAGTCCCTGACTATGATGACTTCACACCAGGTCCAAGCATCTTAGAGACCGAAGGCCACCGACGGATGATGGGGGCTGACTTACTAAATACCAGGCTATGTGTATAGATATGCCTGAAACAATACTTAAACCTGTCAGACTTTAAACCTCGTTACCTGGACCTGACCGTTGTACTCCTCTATAGAGCATATCTGTTCAGAGGCTGTTGATCTTGCTTATTCTAGTCGACCGGCTTTAAAATGCCCCTATTGAAAATACAATCGACAGTTGGTTTAAACATGTTCCCAAGTAATGGTACTCCAGGCCACTGACTGGTTTGCTACTGACTGAGTAAGGCGGCCTGGCGTCAGATGGCTAGCTCCCAATGGAACCCACTGGCTATGTGGAACCAACCTGTGGCCCTGGCATCCTCCTCAGTGGACGGGTCGCTGCACCTTAGGTTTTGCCCAGATTCGTGGACGCATTACTAAAACCATCACTATTCCAGCTAATTTCCCCAATTTAAAGCAAAGGTGGATATGATCTGTTTTTAAATGGTATGATCACTTAACATCCATTTTTCTTCCATCCGGAGGGACAGAGAATGCCATTTGGCACGTAGAAGCCCTTAAATAGGGCACCTGGGTGGCTCAGTGGGTTAAGCCTCTGCCTTTGGCTCAGGTCATGATCTCAGGGTCCTGGGATCGAGGCCCGTGTCAGGCTCTCTGCTTGGCGGGGAGCCTGCTGCCTCCTCTCTCTCTATGCCTGCCTCTCTGCCTACTTGTGATCTCTCTCTCTCTCTGTCAAATAAATAAATAAAATCTTTAAAAGAAGAAGAAGAAGAAGAAGAAGAAGAAGAAGAAGAAGAAGAAGAAGAGGAGGAAGCCCTTAAATACACCATGAAGGCGCTCAGTGATTCACTGAATAGCATCATAGCATCTCCTTACTTAATATCGAAGTCACACAGACGCGCAAGGCAGTCCTACAACATAGAATGGCCTTAGATGTCCTAGCAGAAGCACATGTGCAATTATCCAAACAGAATGTTGTGTATCCATCCTAGATTATCACACAAATGTCATGGGGCTAATAAAGGATAGAAATGCCCAAACTGGGCTCTACAAAATCCTTATCTCTTTCTCAGTGATTGGTTAAGTTCCTGGTTTAAAGGAGGATTATGGTCAACAATTAAGGATCTCTTTGTTGAGCCTTTGTTAGCCCTACTAATCTTAATGTGTTGCCTTCCTCAGTGTTTCTCTACTTGGTGCCGAGACTCCGTGGCTACAGTGACTTCCCATTGACAGATGATCCTGACCACTCACAGAGACACTTCTTTACTCTCAGCGTTGCATTCGGCTGTCTCCATCTTTTGTAACTCCCCTACACATTCGTCAGCTGAACAATGCTGACCCATACGTAGTAGGGACAGCTCGATGACGCTCTTCAGCAGGAAGAAGTTACGGAAGATGAGACCTTGCACCTTCAACAACCTTAAAGTTTGAAGGGTCAGAATTGTTCAGGGGGGAAATGATGAGGGACTTAGAGGCTAGCTGAGAAAAAAACAGAAGCTGGCACCCTCCCCCTCCCCTTGGGACATGTGTGACATTGCTCAGGCACTCCTGGCTGCCCTAGAGGAAGAACAAATGGTTAACTAGTAGAGATCCCAGTCCTGCAGGGCAGGGGTCTCCCTCAGTTTACAGATGTCCTAGTGACGTACAGTAGCCTAACGTCCAGAAGATCCCCAACGGTCTTCATGTTGGTACCTCATCAGAGAACAAACAAAACACAGCTTAGCTTGACAATCACCAGGCCTCCGGTACCCTGAAAGTCTTCTTTACCATGTGTCAGCCCCTCTGAACACCCCCTTTGTCCCCCCATCCCCAGCCACTCCTCGCGATCACGGGTCCTCTCCCCGTGCTTTAATAAAATCACCTTTGCACCGAAGACGTCTTAAGAATTCTTTCTTGGTCGGCTCCAGACCTCACATATTCTAAAACTTCATCTTGTATGCCTCAGGGGCTAAAGGGGATTGCTATCTTAGTATAACCCATCAGAGGGGTGTCAGGGAGCATAATTATGGAGCTCAGTTCTATTTTTCAACGAGGCAATCTTGATGATCCAGATTGACCTGGGAATGTGGGGATGCCCAGGAATCAGTCTCAATGAGTAAAATATCTGCATTACAGGATATATGAGAAATATACTGGTTCAGTTATTTTAAACATGCTTTGGAAAGCAACACATTCTTCTTTTCAAATAAAATCTTAAATGAGAAACCTATATGTAAAACAAATAAAAAGACAACAACTTTGGTTAGGTAGGGAGGATCCAAAACCTCTTGCCATTCAGTGCTCCCTGCCCCCCACCCTGGCTCTCACCTGCACTGGTCTCTTCTGTCCTCCTTAATCCCATCACCTGTTCCATCCATCTGCCCACCCAGCTGCCCTCTGGTAACCATCACACCTGCCCTGGGCTTTACGCCATTTCTCAGGAACCCTGAGCCCTAACAGAACAGCTTGAAAACCACTACATGAAGAAGAGCTATCTCTAAAAGCCCCTGTTAAAGTGAAAAAATCCCCATTCAGAGGAGGGAAGAGTGTTGAACAGATTTTTTTCCCTATGTATTAGTAGCCAGGAGTTGGACTCCAGGGAAGGGAGACAAAGCCCGGGGAAGTTTTGCTGGAGGAAGGGGATGGAAATGTTTATGGCACAGCTGGCAAGCACAGGTGTTCCCTTGCCGTAACTTGGGTGGGCTGGCGTAGCCCCCCAGGGCCGCGGCTGACAGGGTGCAGTCCTGCTGAGTAGACAGGAGCCCTACCCGCCTGCAGGAGGAGCAGGAAGCAGCTCGCGGGGGAACAGGTGTCAGCGGCAGGCCTGGCTTCAACTCTGGTCCTGGCACTCGGTGTGAACTTGGGCAGGTCCCTTCACCGTTCTAGCCTCAGCTGCTCAGGGAAATGGAAAACTGAGACTTGGGGAGGGGTATCTGCCCTGCTTACCTTCCAGAGTTGTAATCAAATGAAATTTGTATGAATATTTATATACATGTCAGCCATTAAATAGTTAAATCCAATTTAAAAAATGGGCAAAAAGAGGGTATCAAAGATGATATCTGAATAGCAAATGAGCACAGACAAAGATGTTCAACATCACTAATAGCAAAACGCAAATTAAAACTACAAAGAAGGACACCTGGGTGGCTCAGTTGGTTAAGCGTCTGCCTTCAGCTCAGGTCACGGTCCTGGGGTCCTGGGGTCCTGGGATCCAGCCCCACATCGGGCTGCCTGCTCCGCGGGGAGCCTGCTTCTCCCTTCGCCTGCCGCTGTCCCTGCTCTGTCTCTTTCTCTCTCTGACAAACAAATTAACGAAATCTTTAAAAAAATAAAACTATAATGAGATACCGCTAACATCTACTAACATGCTAAAGTAAAAAACAAACCAAACGGAAACAACTTGAAAATAATGGGTCAGGCCCAGGAGCCACTGAAACTCTCATTTGTTTTTGTTGAAAATGAGACATGGAACAGCCACTTGGGAAAACAGTTTGGCAGTTTCTTAAAAAGTGAAACATTTAGTGACTACAACTTCACCATCCCACTCTGAGGTTATCTACACAAGGCAAAGAAAGACTGAAGTCCACATAAAAACCTGTACGTGGATTTCTATAGGGGCTTGATTCTGATTCACCAAGAACTGGAAACGACTCAAATGTCCATCAACTGGTAAATGGATAAAGATGCGGGGGCAGGATGGATGGTGCTCAGCCACTGGACAGAGCGAGCTTCTTATCTACCCAAGGGCACGAGAGCATCTCAGCCGCCTCATGCTGAGGGAAAGAAGTCAGGCCCAAAATGTTACATTTTATATGACCCCTTTACATGACATTCTTGACTAGATAAGAGACCTGACCACATGGAGAATAAGCAATTTGGGGAGATGCTGGAACTGTTCTGTATCTTGATTATGGTAGTGATTATATAACTGTATGGGTTTTAAAGAATGGGTAGAATTGTACACTGAAAAGGGTGAATTTTACTGTATGTAAATTACACCCCAATTATTAAAATGTGAAAAAATTAATAATGACGATAAACTGTTTTTAAGCCTGGTGCAAAAGTCTTTTTACAGTGGTTATACCTTTTGCAAATAATGTTTTTACCCCTAGTTTGCTCAGTAACCTCCCTGCCTCCCTGCCCACGGCCGTTAAGTCTTAGCCCAAAGAAACTGATAATGAATTCCCAGTTCACAGACTTAGCGGCATCTGAATTGAACAGGTTTTACACTAAACTTTAGAAAGCATGTTTAATCTTAAAGCTTTTCTAGAACTGTGTTCTTCATCACACAAGTATAGCCCTGTCTGAAATGACAGAGAGTGGAAACCGGGATGGGAATCGTAAGGCACGTATTTCATGGGAGAAATGATGGAAACTGATAATAACCATCTCCTGCCAAAGACAGAAGACATGGAAACAAGCCACTAAGAGGAGACTCTTGATCTCCAGCTAAACCCATGCCTCTGTGGGACCCAGACAAGGTCTTCCCACACTCCCTTCACCTGCTTCTGTAAGCTATTCATGCGCAAGACTCAGGCATCAGATCAGCCCACCTCTGGACGGAGGCCTCAATGGCGACGTGCCCCTAGATCCCCTATCAAAATGTCCCTGGGGAACAAAGTCCCTTTTTAACAATTCTGGCTCTTTCCTCTTATTATTTTTTTTAATTGAAATTCAATTAGCCAACACATAGTACATCATTAGTTTCAGCTCTAGAGTTCAATAACTCATCAGTCGCGTCTAGCACCCACTGCTCATCACATCACGGGCCCTCCTTAATGCCCATCACCCAGTTACCCCATCCCCTCCCACACGTGCCCTCCAGCAACCCTCAGTTTGTTTCCTAGAATGAAGAGTAAGTCTGGCTCTTTAACAAGGAAGTGAATTAATGGAAGCAGAGCTCTTGTGTCTGGAGTCATCCAGTGTTGTTGTAACCATATTCCATCAATTATTTTTTTCCTGTATCCAGTTTTATTTCTCAAAACACTGTCCTCTCCTCCCTTCCATCTCCTCCCCCCCCCCCCCCC